>PYDT01000734.1:0-13989 GCA_004837865.1 Musa balbisiana | reverse complement strand
AGGTGCCATTTCAAGTATTGATTCCATTGGGTTACTTCTAGTCAGGTCCGGATCGAATTATAAATATTCCTTTTCAGGTGGTCTTACGAGCTGCTGCTCAATCTATTAGTTAGAAATACCATTAATTATGTTGTGTTATCAAAATCTCTACGGTGATTCGTTGGAACATGAATTTTATATTCTTTCCTGAAGTACAGGGGAAAGAAGTTGAATGTAATGTAGTGAATAGGGATATTTAGTTTTATTCAATCATTCGGGTCAATGAGTAAACCAGATGAAGTAGGAAAAGGAAAAAATATAGTGATAGTATTTATTCTTCGTCGCCGTAAATAGGAATATTGAAAAAGACTGTTTTGAATTGAAAAAATGATGATGGGGCGAACGACGGGAATGAACCAGCGCCATGGTGGATCACAATACAGCCTTGACCACTGGTACATCCGCCCCCTTTTTAGCTAAGGATTTATCTTTGTCCATTCATCAATTGTATTTAGTCTTACCTCCATACTTAAACTCTAGATCGAGATATAGAGACATAGAATGCCAATCTTTAAATTAAAAAATGTAAACAAAAAAGGAGTATACACTGTGTACATGACACGTTCGCTAAAAAAAAAACACCCTTTCTTGTAGCTAACCAGTTATCGAAAAAATGAAAGAAAAACTCAAACAGGAGGGGGAGAAAGAAATACATTAGTAACTGGTCTCCGGGAATCACCATTCTACCCACAATGATTGGCAATACAATCGCTATTCACCCTTAAGGGAAAGGAACATTTACCTTTTATAGAAACAATAGTATGGTAGGTCACAAATTGGGAGAATTCGCGCATACTTTTACTTGAGAGACATGCAAGAAAACGATAATAAATCTCTCGTTTTAAGTAATTTAAGTCATTTTAATATAATAAAACATTTTATATTAAATAAAATAAAACAAATAAATTAAAAAATTAATATTAAACATATAAAAAATATAAAATATAAATTAAATATAAAACAAAATTGCACTTGAAAAATAATTTTTTTTTGTGAAAAAAAAAGAAAGTATCAAAAAGGTTTATCTTTAGTTGGGGGATAGGAAACCCTGTGATAAAGAACTCGAGTTCGGTTAAAGAAGTAAAAATTTAGCTCAACATAATGTAAGTATGTCAGGTTTCCAAGCGCGAAGAGTAATGATCAAGGATTCGCGGACGTTCCTATGAAGAAACATTATGATCCTGGAAACATGCTATCGAGCATCTCTAACCCTATAGTTAAAAGTGGTTTATTCTGCCAGCAGCAAATGCTAGTCATAATTTATGGGTTTGAACGAAGCTGTGATTCAGCATTAGTGAAGCCAAAGTTAATAGGAGTACCATTGTGAACAAAATTAAGACATCGAGCCGAGCGACACGAGGTATCATAAAAAGACCTACTGGTATATAACAATTGATTAAAGGATAAACTCTAATATTTTTAGATGAATCTCAGATTTAGATCATCTAGTAAAATAGTAAAAATAACATATAGGGATGGAAAGAAAATATAATAGGAAAATATGGCAGGACAAAAATAAATTCACTGGTTTCAGACTGGGTACAACCCAAACGTCATCATTCCTTTTGGTCGCACCAACCAAAAAAAAAATTTTCTGTGGTTTTACAGGAAGATGAAAAAATACGGAATTGTATCAAGAAACTATGTACAAAAAAAATAGGAGAAATCCTCGGGTTTCGAAGGAATCGCTCGTATCGGAATTAAAAAAAGAATTGGATTTGCTCCCAGGTCATAATCTTATGGATTCCAAATTATTAATAGCGGGCCAAACACGAGAATCGAAGAATTACAGATGGAATGTACAAAAAGAATTTATTCTGTGAACGAACGATCTCAACATTGCTATACCAGAGTTGAAAACCCTTCGGGCACTATATCTTGCGGAATATATCGTTTTACCAAGTTAAAAAATGGAGTTTCGGTTCGAAAGGCAATGAAAAGCTAGGGAATTAGCTGAACAAACGGCTACACAGGAAGCAAGACACAATTGCAGGCGGATTGACGGAAAAGAAATTGGCAGTGTCGACGGATCGAGAGGCAGGGTTCCTACAACCAATTCGCGCTAAATGATCATTGTTCCTATACAATTGAACTATTATGGAGTATTAGGCATCAAAATTTGGATATTGTGGACGGAGAAGAATAGACCTTATTTATCTTGCCATTCGGCCAGTGATAGCACAAAAAATAAACAATCGTTTCATTTTGTCCGTTTAAAATCAAACAAAAAATGAGCCCCAATTTAATTCTATAAGGTTGGAATAAAATTCGATTGCCCAGTTTGTTTATAAATTGCTAGGTTAGGTGTGACTCGTGAATTTTTCTTAGAGTTTAGAAGTGGAAATATTAAAAAAAATAGGATTAAACCCGATTAACTAATAAACTATAATAAAATAACTAAAAAACAAAAATAAAAAACAAAATGTAAACTATATCAACCCAAACTATTGAGTCGTGGATTGTCGAGATCCCAACGAAACAGGCACTATATGAGATGAGTGGATCAATAAATAGTTGCAGGCAAACGGCAACTAAATCTTTTCCATAAAAAAATTGATGAGGGTTGTGAACAAAAATAAAGGGATTGTGGAGAAATGGAGGCTGATAGAAAGAGAGAACAAAAATAGTCAATGGATATAGATCCAATATGTGATGGTCGTTGTATGATATTACCTCATAAAGGCCATGTGATAAAGCATCAATAATGAATGGAATATATAATAATAATAAAGACGCTCTCGCGTTAATAAACAAACTAAGGGAGATTGACTCGAGAAGATTTTGTTGGGCGCTCCATTGCAGAGTCAGGCCTAACCATTAACTGGAAGAAAGCATGGGAACGCGGACGTGATGCATAGGATTCTATGAAAACGAATGGAATAATTCATTGGTGGGATGGCGGAACGAACGAGAAAAACATTTATTTTGTCTGCGAATCATGGGTTGACCTAGGAATCAAACAGTAAAGAGTCAATATTCGCCCGCGACACCTTTATTATTGAATTACATTATCACTATTTGGCATCCCTTTGATAAGGTAAAAAGTAAGGATCAAGGATCGTTATAAAATAAAATCCTTATCTAGTAATTATAAAAGGCTTATCTATATTTCTATCTAATCTATAAATTTATATCGATAATATGCTAACATAAATATTCTTAAGCTTACGATCCTGCTATACATCTTCCTGTATAACAAAACAAATTCAATATTAATAAATGTCTTAGGTATAGTTTAGTAAATTTATAAATAACATGCGTATCTGTAATTATATTGAATCCTTTCATTCGCGAGGAGCTGGATGAGAAGAACTCTCAGGTCTCGCGTTTGTAGTAGAGATGGACTTAAGAAACGACCCTCACTATAACAAAAGAAACCAGATTGCGATAAACAACATAGAATGAGGAGATGAAGAGCTAATTCTGTCGGGCAATCGTATTGTTTCGGCCAGCAGACGCTCTTCAGGCACTTGGAACCCCGCTGGATCACAGCTAGACAAAATAGACGCGGGGCGAAGAGCAATGACACGATGTATGTGCGCTGTTCAGTGCGTGGAAAATATGGTCTACGTATATTTCCGACAACTGTACAGAAGACCTCGGAAAAAGTAGGGGTCGGGGACGGGATCCCGAATATTGGGTCTCCGTTGTTAATACCAGGGTCCGATTACTGTATGAAATTGGGAGGAGTATAGAAGGCTGTAGCCAAAGAAGATATTTCACGAGTTATGCGTCCAAATGCCTAGACGAACTCAATTTGTCAGGATGAGTATGTAGAACTAAAACAGTGTATGGAGGATGAAAAAAACACCGGCAAGGTTTATTATTTTGGACTGAGAATATTTCTTTTTTCATTAATCTTTGCATTAAAAATAAAGGATTCCAATAAACTGATAGGATTCAACCTCGACCCTTTTGAATGTAGTTGGATACGCGGATTTGCTCGAGAACTTGATGTGTATTCGCATCATAGAGATGGTAATCATAGATAGCTAATAGTGGGACGTTTATTGTGCTGTAATCAAAGAAGCAGTGCCTAATATGCCACTAGAAAGCATTCGGAAATAATTTTGATTGCTGTAATTGTACGTATTGTAAAGAACTCATATATGATTTCCACGCGTATGATAATACAGATGATGATGACAATGCTGCGGTTGGTCATGGATCACGAAGGAAATCCAAAGGAACTCGAGTTTTTGGTGCGATCCGATGTATGGGAATTTGAGACGTGAATTTTACTACAATAGTTCATTGGCTCCCGAGCCGTCTTATAAATACTACTAGATGGGACTTAGATATATCAGAACATCTAAAAGAGATCAAATTTAGTAGATCAATTTAGTAGATTAGTAGATTGTGTCTCACGCATATGATTTAATAATAAATTAATTTTAAGAATAAAAAAAAAAAAAAGAAAGAAAATAAAACAAGAAAAAAAGGAACCAGGTGGATTCTATCAAACATTGGAGGCACCAATACTTATAGTTCGTCCATGGGTAGGACACTATTGCGATATAATAACTTCTATAAGAAATGCGACATGAATAACAAGGAACGGTTCGAATCGCATTACAATATCACGCGGAAAATATTGTGAAACACTTCTACGAGAAGTTTTAGTGAACCGTTCGGCAAATCAGTGAAGGTAACAAAATTTCTTGGTTTCAACTCTGCGAACATAAGAAAGATAGGATAAAGATACACAGAACTTTTTAAAGCGTATCAGCGACCCGGTTACGAATGTATTCCGACTATCAACAATTCCTACGATTTTAGGTGGAATAGGAATTGTAATTCTGTCTACTTCCGAGGTGTATAATCGACCGACGCGAGTCGCACGAGAAAAATTGAGGCGAACTTTGTTGTGTTATATTTTATGGTGATCATCCTCTCTGTGTATCCTCATTTTCTATCTAACTCCTATTTGTGATAATAGAGAGGAAAAGTAGTATTAACTCTTCCTCCATTAGTCGGATACTCAAGGACAGTTATGAATGAAAGAACAAAAATTTATTCATGAAGGGTATATTCCTGATTATCACTTCCCAACACGGTAGTTTCGGGTCGCCTAGATAATAAAATGTACTTCTAGTTATGTTTCGGAAGGATCCGGCGCAGTTTTCTACGGATACTTACCTGGGGATAGAGTCAACAATGAGTAAGTTGTTTTTATGATTTCAACCCAGGGGACGTTTTACTTAATTTATCAGACTTCGCAAACAAATGATTCGAAGGATTAGGTGATTTAAAAGCATTCCTTTTCATGACGATACAATCGAAGTTAAATGACTGATACAATTCGAAGTTAAAAAAACAATCAAGAGATTTATTTCTTCTGAAGGAATAGATTCAACATTAAGGGAAGGAATAGAAAAATATATGAAATATAAGGGCTTCCGTTCGGTGAAAATTGGTGAAAACTGTCGACTGATCCGTGAGGCTCGGACGAATTATAGTGATTTGTGCCAATCCGAGACATAAACAGAGGACAAGGAGAAGTCTTTCTAAACAAGAACTTTCTAAAGAAAAGACAAAAATAAAGGATTTCTTATGATTGACATGGATATTTCCGTATCTTTTCTTTGTATATTTCTGACTTATAATTTATTGAAGATGATACAATATGCAAATAGCTATACAAGACATCAGCGGTCACGAGTGATATGGTGCGTATGGTTTCACGTTTAAGTCATTGGACGTTAGTAACTACCAAAAGGAATATTCCACGTTCAAGCAAGTTTCAACAGCTGGTAACTGTTCAGATGTACGAGGTTCGGGTGGTTCTTGGCCTTGCTGGATTACGGATTCAACGCGTACAAGAAGAGGGAACCCTATGCTGCTCAGCGGCGGATAAATGCTATTCGTACAGTAGTTAACAGGGTAGCAACGAGCAGAAGTTATGATAAAAGGTCCTTGGTCTGCGACGAGATGAGTTTTCCTTATAGAGCAGTCGTAGAAAGTGGTATCACTATAAGTTTGCGTAGTGATGTAACACCCTATGGCCACTAATGGATGTCGACCCCCCTAAAAAAAGACGTGTGTAGAAATAAGAAAAAAAACAGATTTCAAGAGAAATAAATGATTCAATGATCTGATCAAATAATAGTATTAGTATAGTATGGTTCGAGAGGAAGTAGCAGGATCCACTCGAACATACAGTGGAGGTGTGTTGAATCGAGAGTAGACAGTAAACGTCTTATTATGGTCGTTTCGTTCTGTCCCCGCTTATGAAAGGTCAAGCTGATACTATAGGTATTGCCATGCGAAGGGCTTTACTTGGAGAAATAGAAGGAACATGTATCACACGTGCAAACTCTGAGAAAGTGCCGCATGAATATTCTACGATAATAGGTATTGAAGAATCGGTACATGAAATGTTACTAAAATTGAAAGAAATGTATTGAGAAGTAATAATATGGAGTTAGAGACGCATCCATTTGCGCCAGGGGCCCTAAATACGTAACAGCTCAAGATATCATCTCACCACCTTCGTGGAAAATAGTTGACACAACACAACATTAGCTAACCTGACGGAACCAATTGATTGGGTATTGGATTACAAAATCAGGCGAGATCGTGGATATCGTACGAAACCAACAACTAACTCTAAAAATGGAAGTTATCCTATAGATGCTGTATCTATGCCTGTTCGAAATGCGAATCATAGTATTCATTCTTATGGGAATGGGAATGAAAAACAAGAGATACTTTTTCTAGAAATATGGACGAATGGAAGTTTAACTCTAAGGAGCACTTTCAGGAAGTTCTCGTAATGTAATTGATTTATTTATTCCTTTTCTACAGCGGAGGAAGAGGACATTAATTTCAAAGAAAATAAAAAAACAGGTGTACGGTACCCATGTTTAACTTTCAAGAATAGGATTAACCAATCAAAGAAAAAAACAAAAAAGAAATGCCATTGAAAATTTATTTTATTGACCAATCAGAAGTACCTTCAAGGACCTATAATGTCTCAAAAGGTCAATATACAAAATTATTGGACCTTTGAATAAGAGTACCACAAAAAGAAGATCTTATGAGAATTGAATATTTTCGATAGAAGATGTTAAAAGAGATATCGGACACTCTACAAAAGCATTTTCGCAATTGAATTTACCTAAGAATCAATTTTAATTTTCATCCATTTAATTATTCATCTTCTTTTCTAATAAAAATAGAAAGAAAATTTATAAAGAAAAGAGAAATTGGTTGTTTAATCTTTGTGGCACACTCCGTATTTCGTGGGAATGATCATATAAAATTAATGACTAAGCCTAGTGGACTTTGAAGTCACTATTCTTAGATCATTAATCATGGTATTTCACGGTTGAATCAATTAAAACGACCTAAATTACGAGTGATCAATAGGTAAGTTGCTCCAATACCTAACAAAGAGCTACTGCGGTTACGATCAAAAAGAATGTTGTAGCTTACTGGCGGCGAAATGGATTGGAAATTTATTAACAATTCTCCAAAAAACGTACTGTACAATAATGCCCGTGGTACTGAACCATTAAAAGAACACCTAATAACTTATTGGGTACGTGCGGAGTATTTGGAAATACGGGAAGAAGTAACATTGGGTAATATTCCAAGGAGTTGAGGGATCCGGCCGGGCACCAATCAGTGCGGTTCTAGAAACTGCCAAGCTACTTACATGCAATAGTACCTAGAATTACTACTGGAAAAAAAAATATATAAACGATCCATTGGGCAATGCGCGGGTTCTCCATAATAATTATGCCCATCCCTTTAGCAATTAGTCTTACTACAGGATCGGTTTAAGTAAGGTTCTGTTTATTGGGATAGGTGAATCTTATGGATCCATCACACCGAAGGAACCGGCATGATAAATTTTTCATTCATTCCGCTTCGAGGCAAGAATGAAAGGAATGGCCGAAATAGATCCATATAAAATAAGTTCAACATACCCAACATATCATTATAATGACTCTAGTGAAGAACAGCTTTTACAGATTCCATTTTCCGGAGTTGCAAACTATCATTGCAATAGTCAGTTCTTACAGGTAATGCTCAATATCCAAGTGGCTATAATTTGTAATGATCAAGCAAGTGCTTTTTGGATTGTATCATGTCTTTGGATTGGGTTCTATCCCCCCAAACATCTCGATTTTTTAAATACAAAGTATTTACTTGTACTAAGAAAGTCTCGCCTCGTTTTCCTTAGATCTCTTATTTCACTCCGATAGTATTTCGATCGGGATCGATGCAGAGGAAATGAAGCATTATACACTCAAAAAGGAAGTGGAATAGCGGAACATTGAATCATGCCCATCACTTATGTTATTTCACGGAATCTTACGGGCCGGTTCATGATAAATGATTCAGTATATAATAGAAAAGTTCTCCCAAACCGAACCGGCCTATCCTCTGCTACATAGGGGCTAAGTGGTGGGGGTTGGATGTGGGAGACACATTTGGTTGTGAATTCCAATGTGCAATTAACATATATATATGCATGGCCTAATCAATAGTTCAAGTCACACACTTCCATAATCCATCCTCTCTCGGAAAATTAACTTAACTATTCGTATCAAATAAGGAAACAAATACTTCGAAGTTGAAGTTGAAGAAAGCTCCAAATAACATGTCTTTTTTTTCAATAATCCATATTTCTAGCAAGGAAATAGTCTTTCTATCGTTCCTCAACAGTATGAGATATGATCAATTACAAAATCTATGATTCTATAAGGACCCAGAAAATGACTTGATACGTATCATTGAAAATGCATTAAACATAAATACGGCAGTAAGAAGAGCAATACAAAAAGTGTGGTTAACCTATAAAAACGATGGTCACAAGTGGATTTGCCCACACTAGCCACTTCAGCGTAATACCCCCAACTATACCAAAGCGATCCTATTACGGAATAGGCATCAGTATACGCAGGTAACAATTTACATGCCCATAACCAATTTGGGCCCAAGTTAAGGATAACCAGTTACACCAAAAGATGCGTCAATACAGCCAAAATACACCTGTAACCCAGTTAATCGCGGGGTTTTTTTAAATCCACCTGTAAGGTACACACGAATTACGGCAAGATCATCATTAGACCATCCTACTTGCTGACCACGATGAACTGATCGGAATTAAACAACAAAGTGGCCCAGTCATATGTATTGAACAGAGGAAAAGCCTCTGTAAACGGTTGGACGGTCTAGTAAAAAGTCATAGCAAAACTGTAGCTAACTTGTACTAAAAAAAAAGTAAGGTGTCCCCCCTAAACAATAAAATATGTTGACATGAGGAGGAACATATTTATAGTTATCATCATCGGCAATCGCCTGAATCTCAAGACGTCCTCCAACCAATCATATACTTTATTGAGATAGGTAACCAAGGCCAGGGCTCCCCTTGAGAACAGTAGATGAAAAGTTCATATCGTACGGCTCAAGCAAGAAACACAACAAATGTGATTCAACGGATATGTAAAGAAAGTTCAAAAACTTAGGCTTAGCGCTTGATTTGCCCCGACCCGAAGAGTACGAAGTAAACAAAAATCGAAAATTTCTTCTTTGTATGATAATGCCTCAAACTATTCAAGTGGCGGCTAATCTGGCTCTTTGATGTGATCATTACAGGCCTATTTGAATCTTCTCTTCCCTATTTTGTTATTTGTTATTTATTTCTTGTTTTTTTGGTGTAATGCGGATTGATTTCCTTGTTTTATATTGATAGGAATTTGCTTTGTTGCGACCTATGAAATCACTGAAACCCCAGATTCAACTAGAACCACGATGATTTAATTAATAAATTAATAAAGCAAAGCCTCAATGCTAAACTCAAGGTTCTATGAGTAAGAACCCTTTGATGGATCACTATTTCGCATGATGTATGACTCAACAAAATCTAGAAAAAGAGTTGTCCTTCGGCAGAAAAAAAAAGTCTGAAGACGCAAATCGTTTGATTTAGGAAATAATCATTTGAAAATTTCTGAGTCGGTTGCGGAGTCTGATAGTAGGTAGGAATCATAGTTTTAATATTTCTTTTCTTAATCTATTCTATATTCTATATATATCCGTGCTCAAGATACCAGAATAACTATCCGGACGAAATAGACTCATCTCGATAGAGATAACAGGACAATCTCTGTATTATCAAATGGATCAAATTTTACAAGTCACATCTCTATTACGGAGATACCGAAACAAATAATCCACGGTCGAACTAACAGAATGGTCTAAAATCGAGTTTAAGGGTAAAGGGAAATTTTTTGGATTGAAAACTAGGACTTCAAAGTTCTTATAAACTTAACTCATTGTAAATTCCATCAGAAAAACGGAAGAAATTATAAATTTCCCAAAATAATAGATAGGAATACCGTAAATAGGGCCATTGCGACTCCCATTAATGGTGTAGTCCCCAAGCCGGAGCTATTTACATATTCCGAAGTCAATGGTTTCAATAAATTCCCTACAGTAGTTTGTCTTGGCCCAGGATCTAGAACTATCCTCAACGGTTGTGTAAGCCATAAATCCTATTTTAATCATTGGTTGAGAATCTGTTGACTTGTATCCCATTCCGTTGTAGTTGTAAAATAACCGATCTTATCGTAGATCCCTTGTGATCTGTTGCAAGTGTCTAAAATGGAAACAGCAACCTAGTCGCCATCTCATATCTGGTTTACTTGTAAACGCTTTATGAGGACGCCTTAATACTGCGCTTTTGGGTAACCCTCACAACAACGAAGAGATCCATTCGAAGAACACGGGGACGAGTTGAAGTAATGAGCCTCCCATATGGGGAGACTCCGTTACTTCAATGATGATAATGAAAAAGTTATTTCAATTTTTAGTGGAACCTTAGGCGGTTCTCGAAAAAAGATTAGCGAAAAAAATTATCCCTAAAGTCGAGATAAAAGGGAATGTATAAACCAATGCTTCCTAGATTCGATCGTGGTTTACAATTATCGCTTCCAACCACTATTCATGTGGCATCATTTACCAATAAAGAAAGAAAGAGTCAAAGAAAAGATGGTGATTCAAGCAGATTTCTTCAGTACCAGAACCCTATGTCAAATCAAAAAAGAGGCCGAAAGAGACCAGGCAGCAATTTGTATCAGATACGTCTCTTTGTAGTTGGATCTCCAAGTTTTTGGAATGCTCCAAATTCACTGACATCCAAATCTGGTCAAGCCAGCAAAACCAGCTCTGACAAGGTTCTAGCGCCATGCCAAAGTGTCCGAAAAAAGAAGAGCAAAGCAAACGTTGCATGGCAAAAGTGAACCAAACCCTTGCGACTGCTTGCGAAAAAACGCCATCAGATTTCAAAGTAGGCCCCGATTAAGTTCAAAAATTCACCTAATTGGGCCAAGTCTAGATAATTTTTTTACAGTCACAGGACAATATACTGCACTCAATTGAGTTTCCACCATAGAACTCAACAGTTACACCTACTGGTTCAACACTAACTTGATATGCCATTATAAAAGGAACATCGGCTCTACATTCCGTCTCCATCTACCAAAACTACGGAAATGTTTCAAAAAGGTAGGAAACGGACGTACAAAAAGCTCGCGCCCTTCTTATCTCTAAAGACGGGGGTGTCCTAACCACCAACAGCTATTCCATCCCCGTTGTCCATTGACCCTGCCTCTGAAGAATCACACTTTGCTGGATTAGTCCCAATGTATCCTAAAAAAAAGCTAATTTTTCGGGAATTTTAGACCAAGTTCCGATTAACTAGATTTTGGGCTGTCGGCGATAACTCTTCGATATATTTCTTGCTGAACGTACCTGATCCCACTGATAAGAGTGGGACCAAATAATTCGATTGGGGGGTAGTTGCTGAACCATACCCTAGTTCCAAGCAACAAAACGAAAGCTGACAAAAAAACAAACAGCAGCGATACTACTGGAAAGTACAGTTTCAATAGTGACAATACGTAAATCCTGTGTAATAGACGTTGAGGCGGGCCGGACACTAAGATGGAATAAGCTGTAATATGCCCAATGTACCCGCGCAAGATGATGAGAGGCTATTCTCCGGGGAAAAAAGGCTCAAAGCCTCCGCGCCCCACGAGGGACTCAGGGTTGACTGTTCCAGTAGTCCATAAGGATCGGACACCCATATTCCAGGACCATACAAACCGGTACATGAATGCGCAAAGCCAAAGCAAGCCACCTGAGAGAAATAACGGAATCCAAGACTAGGCAAATCCAAAGATGTTTGCCCGTACGTTAATCACAGAATATTTATAGGTCCCAATACACCCAATGCTCAGATAGCTGCCAAAGACGCACAAGCCAGGGAGAAAACAAAATATGTGCCCCTGCCACATCCTTCATAACTCCACTACCGCGGATGCGTTACAGTTCCTCCGAAATACTCCAACCACCCCACGAATTTGGTTATTCCTAACGAGTCCTGAAGGGTATACGAACATACGTGTCTCCACATGGGATCAGAGCGGGGGTCAGGGGATCAAAAAAAAAAAAACCAGCTTATTCGTATTATAAAGCCATCGACCCGGCCCAACAGCAAATAGGCTGTATGCATTATATGGACAGAAAGCATCGCCTGGATCATTCAATACGACAGTATGAACCGATACCAAGGCAAACCCATGGAAATACCCCTTATCAAAGAAAAATAGGACAATAGGTCACTTTATTTTATCGCATTGGAAAAGACTTATATGTATCTAAACCTTTTCAGTAGATTCGTATGAGAAAGGCGTAATTTTATTTCCGTTCCATTGAAAAATAATGAACAATTCTGTTGTAAGAACAAAGAGAAGCAGATATTCTATACCGATCAATACCAATACGCAATGGGGGATTAGTTTACTTAGGGAAACGAATGAGTAGATATTGTGTTACTCCACCGATGATCCGGTTAGTAAAAATTTTATTTATCATTCTGTCTTTAATATATAAAATAAACCTACAATTTCTGTATAAAAATCTATGTATAAAATACAATAACAGAAAAAGGGATGAAGACGATAAAGCCATTGTTATGTTTCCACATTAAAGTAAGTATCGTACCAATTTTTCTTTAATGTATGCCCGTTGGTGTTCCAAAAGTACCTTTTCGGGAGTCCTGGAGAGGAGATGCAGTTTGGGTTGATTATAGTGCGACGTGTCAGACATATTGGGTTATAGGAATTTAACCGTTCTCTCCCTCGATCGAAATATCTCTCTTCGCCTAAGAAATATGTATTGAGTGACCATCAATCATTCCGGAGCGTGAAGTGCAAATTAGATCAATATTTATTTTGAGGATCATTAGGAGAATTTATGGTTGACTTGGAAAAAATAAAAATAAAAATAAATAATAAAGTATCCAGGCCTCCGTTCAGAAAATACCAAATGTAATCCAGTAATGTACGATACGGTGATCATAAAACGATCTTATCCTATTATGGAGTGTTTCAAAACGTCCAACCAATAACCAACCAGAATAGTATGATGATTACATCGATGATGGGGGGAAACGGCATGACCGAAATTGAAAAAAAAAAAAAGTCGTAACAAAAAGAAGTGAGATACTGAGACCATTTGACATATATGGGCAAAGGAATCGCGACAGATCTTTTCCCGGAGTAGAACATGAACGAAAAGAATTGAAAAGGACATCAGAAACAAGAAAATTACAGCGTGTTTGTTGTAATGCGATGAAACAATACATAATGAGGAGATTTGTTCAATTCAATTTCAAAAGTTCAGTAAATTCTTTTTTAGAGGTAAGGAAGCCAAAACTCATCTCATGTCTTTTAAAAAAATGGAAGCTTTATTAGAAAAACAAAAAAATATTACGAAAAAAAAAAATAGAACTGGAATCGACCACATTGATTCTTTTGCAATTTTTTGAACCTATGATCCAAAGGTGCACGTACAGTTACTAAAGGAACCAATTTTGTGCCAATCAACCGACTTCAGCGAAGAAGATTACTTTTTTTGGTCAAAGGTTAATAGCGA
>PYDT01002296.1:0-13989 GCA_004837865.1 Musa balbisiana | reverse complement strand
TGGCGAAAACTTATTTATAATAATATAGTTTGCTGTGTTAAGCTATTTGGAAAATCTACGATCATGCACTAGATGTTTGTCGATATTAAAAATTATGATTAATAACACCAAGTTTCTTAATGCCATCAAGTTAACTTTTCTTTAACTAATATGCATATATTATTAAAACATTTTAGATAATATCATAATTATTATGAAAATTTAAGATCTTATCCCCAAAATATTTTATAACATGACTGACTTTATTTTTAGGATTCATAGGGCTCAACAGCAAATCCTATCAATAGTAAAACAAGAATCACTCCGCATTACACAAAAAAACAAGAGAAATAAAATAACAAATAAAAAAATAGGGAAGAGAAGTTCAAAAGGCCTGTAATGATCAACATCAAAAGAGAAAGATGAGCCAACTTGATATTTGAGGGCATTATCTACCAAAGAGAAAATTCGTATTTTTGTTACTTCGTATCTCGGGTCGGGGCAATCAAGCGGCTAAGCTAAGAAGTTTTGAACTTTCTATTACATATCCGTTGAAATCAGCATTTGTGTGTTTTCTGCTGGAGCCGTACGAGAGGAAATTTTCATATACGGTTCTCAGAGGGGGAGTCCCTTGGCCTTGGTACCTATCTCAATAAAGATATGATTGGTTGGAGGAACGTATTGAGATAGGCGATTGCAGATGATATAATAGTAAAATGTTCATCTCATGGTCAACATATTGATGTTTTTTAGGGGGGATCACACTACGTGTGTTTAGTACAAGTAGTACAGGTTTTGCTATGACTTTTTACTACCGTCCACAACGTTACAGGGCTTGTTTTCCTCTGTTCAATACATAATGACTAGGGCCAACTTTGGTTGGGTATCCGATCAGTTCATCGATGGTCAGCAAGTATGATGGTTCTAATGATGATCTTGAACGTATTTCGGGTGTACCTTACAGGTGGATTTAAAAAACCCCGCGAATTAACTTGGGTTACAGGTGTAGTTTTGGCTGTATGACGCATCTTGGTGTAACTGGTTATTCCTTACCTTGGGACCAAATGGTTATTGGGCAGTAAAAATTGTGACAGGCGTACCTGAAGCTATTCCCGTAAAGGATCGAACTTTGGTTAGAGTTATTCCGCGGAAGGCTAGGTGCGGCCAATCACTTTGACTCGTTTTTATAGTTTACACACTTTTGTATTGCCTCTCTCTGCCGTATTTATGTAATGCATTGTCCAATGATAAGGAAGCAAGTATTTAGGGGGCCTTTATAGAATCATAGATATTTGCTAATTTTCGATATATATAATATGGGGAGGAACGATAGACAATAATATTCATTCTAGAAATATGGATTATTGCAAAAATAAGACCTGTTATTTGGATACTTTTCTTCAACTTCGAACCGTATTGTATTCCTTATTTGATACGAATAGTTGAAGTAATTTTACGAAGACGAAGGATGGGATTATGGGAGTGTGTGACTTGAACGATGATTTAGGCCATGCAGATATATATTTTATCTGACACATTGGAATTCACAACCAAGTGTCGCCACATCCAACCCCCACGTAAGCCCCTATGTACAGAGGATAGGCCGGTCGTTGGGAGAACTTTTCTATGATCATACCTGAATCATGTTATGCGATGAGAACAGGCTCCGAAGATACCGTAGAATCAAATAAGTGATGTGGCATGATCATGTTCTGTCATTCCACTAATTATTTGTAGTGTAGGAAATGAATTCACTTTCCTCTGCACAGCGATCCCGATCGAGAAACTATCGGAGGGAAATAAGAGATCTAAGGAAGAACAGAGGCTAGACTTTCATTGTAACAAAGTAAATACTTTGTATTGTAAGAAAATCGAGATGTGGGGGATAACCACCAATAAAAAAGGACATGAGACAACCAAAAAGAACTGACATGATCAAAAATTTATAAGCCTACTGGTATTGAGCTTTACCTGTAAGAACTGAATGTTGCCAATGAATAGTGCAACTCCGGAAAATGGAATCTGGTCAATCTTTTCTTAAATAGAGTCATATATATGATATGTGGGGATATGTATGAAAAATAGATTTTAGATGGATCTATTCTGACATTCATTTCATCTTGCTCGAGCGGATGATGAAAAATTAATCATGTCCGGTTCCTCGGGGGATGATCCATAAGAATTCACCTATCCAATAACCAATAGAAAAACCTGACTTGAACGATCCTGTATTAGAGCCTAAATTGGCTAACGATGGGGGCATAATATTATGAGAACCGCATTGGCAATGATCTTTTATATCTTTTTCCAGTAGTAATTCTAGGTACTATTGCATGTAATTGTAGGCTGGCAGTTCTAGAACCGCACTGATTGGTGAACGGAGGATCCATTTGAAACTCCTTGGAATATTACCCAGAATGGTATTCTTTCCGTTATTTCAATACTCGCACAGTACCCAATAAGGTATTAGTGTTCTTTTAATGGTTTCAGTACCACGGGGATTATTGACAGTACCTTTTGGAGAATGGTATAAATTCCAAAATCCATTCGCCGTCCCGTAGCTACAACAGTCTTTTTCGAATCGGACCGCATTGTAGCTCTTTGGTGAGGTATTGGGGAGCCGCAACATACTATGATAAAATCGCTACTTTAGTCTTTTTTAAATTGATTCACCGTGAAAATACAATGATAATGTATCTAAGAATAGTGACTTCAAAGTCACGATTCTTAGAACATTTAATTTTATTATGATCATTCAACGAAAATACGGATGTGCCAAAAAGATTAAAAACAAATTTTCTTCTCTTCTTTATTAAATTTTTCTTTCTATTTTATTAGGAAAGAGTGAAATAATTATAATGGATTTCACAATTAAAATGATCTTAGGTAAATCAATTGCGAAATGCTTTGTGAGTGTCCGATATATCTTTTACATCTTCTATGCACGACATATCAATTCTCATAAGATCTTCTTGACTCTTATTCAAAAGGTACAATAATGTGTGATATTGGACCTTTGGAGACAATAATAGGGTCCGGAAAGGTAATCTGATGGCATAAAATACATTTCATGGAGTTCTTTTTTGTTTTTCTTTGATTGGTTATTTATTGAAAGGTTAAAAATGGTAGGGGTAAACTGTTTTTATTTATTTGAAATAATGTTCATATTCCTAGCATTGTAGAAAAGGAATAAATAAATCATTAATTACGAGAAGCTTCATAAAGTGCTTCCTTAGGAGTTTAAACTTCAATCGTCCATATCTAGAAAAAAGTATCTCTTGTTTTTCATTCCCATGCCCATAAGAATGAATACATGATTCGCATTTCGAACAGGATAGATACAGCACTATAGGATACTTCCATTTTTAGAGTAGTTGTTGGTTTTCGTACGATATCCACGATCTCGCCTGATTTGTAATCCAATACACAAATCAATTGGTTCCGTAAGGTTAGCTAATATGTGTGTTGTGTCAACTATTTCACGGAAGGTGGGAGATGCTATCTTGAGCGGTTACGTATTTAGGGCCCCTGGTGTAGCAAATGGATGCGGTATAACTCCATATATATTACTCTCAATTACAATTTATTTCAATTTAGTAAATTTCTGTACGATTCTTCAATGACCTATTATCGTAGAATATCAGGCGGCCACTTTCTCAGAGTTTGCACGTGTGATACATGTTCATTCTATTCTCAAGTAAAGCCCTTTCGCATGGCAATACCTAAGTATCGCTTGACCTTTCATAAGCGGCCAAGAACGGAAACGACAGGACATAAGAAAGACGTTTACTGTCTACTCTAGAATTCAACACACTCCACGGTAGGTTCGAGTGGATCTGCTACTTCCTCTCGAACCCCATACTATAATAATACTATATTTGATCAGATCATTGAATCAGTTATTCTCTTGAAATCTTGTTTTTTTATTTTACACACGTCTTTTTTTAGGGGGTCGACATCCATTATTGGCATAGGTGTTCCATCAAGTACGAAACTTAATAGTATACCATTCTACGAAGGGCGCGTAATGCTGCATCTCTTCAGACCAGGATCTTGTATCAGAACTTCTGCTCGTTGCATACTGATTAACTACTGTCGCATAGCATTTATGCCGCCGCGGAGCAGAATAGGGTGCCCTCTTCTGTCCCTGTGAATCCGGAAGTACCAGCAAGAGGCCCAAGAACAACCGACACTCGTACATCTGTAACAGTTACAATGGTATTGTTTAAACTGTGCTTGGGGGAAAAACAACAACGTGATAATGCTTTTGGTATTATAAGTCCATTATTACCGTTGAACAATACGCCATTCTACGTGAACGATTTTGGTATAGCTTTTGTCATATTTACATCTTATAAATATAAGTCAGAAATTACGGAAAGAAAGCTACGGAAATATCCATTTAATATAAAAGAAATCCTATTTGTCTTTCTTTAGAAGTTCTTTTTAGGAAGATGATCCTTGTCTCTGTTTAGGTTCTCGGATTGGAACAAATCAACTATAATCGTCCGCGCCTACGGACTCAGTCGACATTTTCCAATTTTACGAACGGAGCCCTTATTTTAATATTTCTTATTCCTTACCTAATTTTGATCTATTCCTTGGAAGAAAATAAGTCTCTTGATTTTTTTTAACTTCGAAGGTATCGTCATTAACTTCGAATGATCGTCATGAAAGGATGGCTTTTAAAATCACCTAATCATTCGAATCTTTGTTGCGAAAGTCTATAAATATACGTCCCTGTTGACTCAAAACAACTTACTTCAATTTTGACGCTATCCCCAGGTAGTATCAGTACTAAAACTGCGCCGGATCCTTCCCGAAACATAACCTAGAATTACATCTGTATTATCTGGCGGACCCGAAAAATACGGTGGGAAGTGATCAGAATTAAACCTTCATGAAAAATTTTTGTTCTTCATTCCAGGTAACTTCCTTGAAGTAATCAACTAATGGAGAAGAGTTATATAACTAAATTTCCTCTCTATTTCACAAATAGGAAGTTTAGAGAGAAAATTAGGATACCGAGGAGGAGGACACCCGATTATAACAAACGTTCGCCTCCAATTTTTCTCGCAGCTTCTCATCTGTCATTATACTCGGAAGTAGAAAGAATTACAATTCCTATTCCAACTAAAATCTTAGGAATTTGTTGATATCTTAGTCGGAATAAATTCGTAAACCGGGTGGATGATACGCTTTTAAAATAGTTCTGTGTATTCTTTTCCTAGTCTTTCTATGTCGCAGAGGTGAAACAGAAATATTTGTTACCTTCATGATGTTTGCCGAACGTTTTCAATAAAACATTCTCGTAGAAGTATTTTCACAATATTTTCGGTGATATTAGTAGATGCTATTCGAAACCGTTCCTTTTTATCATGTCAGCAGTTTCTTATAGAAGTTATTATATCGGCAATCGGTCCTTAACCATGACGAACTAAATATTTGGTGCCTCAAATTTGAATAATTCAACATGTTTCTTTTTTTGTTTTAGTTCGTTCTTTTTTTTTTTTTTATATAAAATATTTATTATTAAAATTATATGCGTGAGAACAATCTACTAATTACTAAATTTGGATTATACTAAATTTGATCTATTTAGTGTTCTATATATTATTTAGTCCCATATAGTAGTATTTATAATACTGGGAGCCAATGAACTATTTTAGTAAAATTCAACTGTCTCAATGCCGAGCGAATCGCACCAAAAATCGAGTTCCTTTGGGATTTCCTTCTTGATCAATGACAACGCAGCATGTCATAAATAGCGTATTATTCAACGTTGTCACGTTTTTGAGGCTTTAAGTATCGTACAATTACAGCTCTAAAAAAATTATTCCGATCTTTCTAGTTGCATAGTAGGGCACTGCTTCTTGATTACAGCACCACAATAACACGTACCAATATGAGCATATTCGATGATTACAAGCTCCTATGATCGAATACACATACAATTCTCGAGCTCCGCTTTATCGATACATTCAAAAGGGTCTGAGGTTGATTCATTTCATTTTATTGGAATCGTTATTTTATGCAAAGGATGAAAGGAAAAAAGAAATATTCTCCTGATCCAGAACATAAATAAACTTGCGTTAGTTTTTTCATCTCCAACACTGTTTAGTTCTACTACCTATCTGGCAAATTGGTCGTTAGGCATTTGGACGCAGCAGTGAAGAGCGCTTGGCTACAAGCTTATGTACTTCAGCCCATTTCATAAGGATTCGGCACATGGTAACAAACGGTACCCAATACTTCGGGGGATCCATTCCCCGAAACCCTACGTGTTTCGCAGGTCTTACTGTAACAGTTTGTCGGGAAATATACGCGTAACCATATTTTTCCACCGACGCGCATATGTGTCATTGCTCTTCGCCCCGCTTCTATTTGTATAGTGTGATCCAAAGCGGGTTCAAAGTGCCTGAAGAGCGTATCTGCCGAAATAATACGATTGCCCCGACAAGATATTCCCTTCATTCTTCCTCTATGTTGTTTACGAAATCTGGGTCTTTTGGGGTTTAGTTGATGGTCGTTTCTTAATTCCATCTCTACTACAGACCGACATGAGAGTTTTCTCATCCAGCTCCTCGCGAATGTAGGATTCAATAATATTAAGATACGCATTGTATTTAAAATTTAATAAAATAATACACTAAGACATTATAAATGTTGAATTTGTTTTGGTTATACAGGAAGATGTCTATAAGGATATATAGCTAGAATATTTATGTTATGATATTGATAGAATAAATTATAGATTAAGAATATAATTATAGATAATGCTTTTTAAATTATAGATAATGCTTTTTATTTCTAACGATCCGTCCTTATTTTTTTTACTATTTCAAATGATGCCAAAATATGTATGTAATTCTCAATAAATAAAGTTTCGCGGAGAATATGACTCTTACTTTCATCCTAGGTCAACCCATGACTTCAGAATAAATAAATTTTTTCGGTTCGTTCCGCCCATCCCACCAATGAATTTATTCGGATCGTTTTCAGTTTAGAATCCTATGCGTCACAGGGTTCCGTCGTTACCATAGATTCTCCATTAATGGTTAGCCTGACAAACTCTGCAAGGAGCCCCAAACAAAATTCCTGCTCGAGTCATCTCTGAGTTTTATTTAACCGAGGCTCTTATTATTATGTATATTATTCAGTATTGATGCGTATCACATGCCTGTATGAGGTTAATAATAGACCCACATATTGGATCCCCCCAAATTGTAAATTTAATCATGGTATTTTTGTTCTCTCTTTCTATCATCCTTCCATTTATCCACACATCCCTTTATTTTTGTTTCACAAACCCATAATCAGATTTTTTATGGAAAAGATTTAGCTTGCAGTTGCTGCAACATATGATGATTCCATCATCTCAATAGGACTGTTTCTGGGATCTCGACAATACGAAGCAATAAGTTGGTTATTAGGTTATTTGTTTTATTTTTGTTTGATTTATTTTTTAATAGTTATTAAGTTTAAGTAGGGGTAGTTAATTTTTTTATTCCAATTCTAACTCTAAAGAAAAATTCAACGAGTCCACACACTAAGCATAGCAATTAGAACAAATGGTCATCGAATTTTTATTCAACCTTATAGGAATGAGAATTGATCATTTTGTTTGATTTAACGGAAAAAGAATGAAACAAGTTTGTTATTTTGTTCTATTCACTGGCCAGAATGGCAAAATAATAAAGGTTATTATTCCTCGTCCAAAATATCCAATTTTGATGCCTAATACTCCATAGATAGTTCGAAAATTGCTATAGAACAAGATCAATTTAGCGCGAATGTCTTGTAGGGGAAAACCTGCCATCTCTGATCCATTCGAACGTGCCATTTCTTTTCGTCAATCGCCCTGCAATTTGTACTTGCATTCCTTTGTATCCGTTTGTCAGCAATCAAATAGGCTTTTTCATGCTTTTCGAAAAACGAAACTCTATTTTTAATTGTAAAGCTATATATTCCGCAAAGAAATTAGGTTGCCCAAAGGGTTTTCACTTGGTGATAGCAAGTGATGGTCTTCGGTTCACAGAATAATTCTGTGTAATCATCTGTCATTCTTCGATTCCTGTGTTTGGCCCTCGATTAATAAAATTGGAAATCAATCTAGAGATGACCTGGATCAAATCACTTCTTTTTTTAATTCCTATACGAGCGATTCCTTCGCAACCCGAGGATATTCTAATATTTTTTGTATAGTTCTTGATACAATTCCGTTATTTTTTCATCTTCTGTAAACCAACAGAATAATTTTGGTTTGTGCGAACCAAAGGAAGATGCGTTGGGTTTGTGACCAAGTCTGGAAACCAAGGGATTTATTTTTTTTGTCCCATATTTTCCTATTATATTTTCTTTATCCCATATGTTATTTTCTATGTTTACTATGATGAATTATAAATTGAGATTCATCTACAACTAATTTAGAATTTATCCTTAATTACAATTGATTTATGGAAAAGTAGGTTTTTTTATGGATATAACTAGTCCTCGAGCTCGAGGTTTCTGAATTTTTTTCACAATGGTACTCATATTAATTTGGCTCACTAAGAATGAATCAGCTTCGTTAAACCATATTAGACGAGCATTTGTGCTGCAGAATACACCAATTTAAAAAATGGGATAAGATGCTCGATAAGGCAGGTTCCAGTATCATAAGGGTTCGTCATAGGAACGTCCGCGAATCTGATCAAGTACCTCGCGCTTTGAAACAGACAACTACAATATATGTTGAGCTAAAATTTTTACTTCTTTAACCGAAACTCGAGTTCTTTTCATAGTTATCTATCCCCCAACTAAATGATAAACACTTGTTGATAGTTATTTTTTTTTCACAAAAAAAAGTATTTTTCATTTCAATTTTTTTGATATTTAATTTATATTTATATTTTTTATATTTAATATTAAAATGTTTTTATGATTTGTTTTATTATTTAAATATTAAAAGTTTATAATATTAAAATGACTTTAAATGACTTAACGACGAGATTATTACGTTTCTTGAATGTCTCGCACAAGTAGTAAAAAGTAGGCGCGAAATTCTCCCATTTTGAACTACCATACGATCTGATATAAATAGGTAAATGTTCCTTTCCATTAGAATAGCATTGTATGGCCAATTCATTGTGGGTATTAATGGTAGATGCACGAGACCCAAGTTACTATTATTTATTTTCCTCCCGCATGTTGAGTTTTTCCATTTTTCGATAAATGGTTAGCTACAAAAAGGTTTGTTTTTTAGCGAAGGGTCATGTCACAGTGTATTTACTCCTTTGTTTTAAATTTTTTATTAAAGATTGGATTTAGTCCAATATATCGATCTAAGTTAAGTATGGAGGTAAGAATCAATTACACTAATGATGAAATGGAAAAAGATTAACATCCTCTACGCTGAAAAGGGGGCGATGTAGCCAAGTGGATCAAGGAGTGGATTGTGAAATCCCCATGCGCGGGTTCAATTCCAGTCTTCGCCCATCACATTTTTCAAATCATAAAAATTCTATTTCAATATTCCTATTTACGGCGGACAGAAGAAAAAACGATCCACTATATTTTTCCTTTTCCTACGTCTTCTGCCAAGCGCGGATAACCCAAGGGGTTGTGGGGTTTTTTCTACCGAGTGGGGCTCTCCCTCACCGCCCCCATGGGATGTCTACAGGGGTTCATAACTACTCCTCTACTACAGGACGTTACTAGCCAACACTAGATACGGCTCTACCAAACTTTTTTGGTTCACCCCAAACATTACACACTGTCCGATGTTGATAAGCAGTTTTGATATCAAACGGACCTCCCCAGATGGTCTTTTAATGTGGCCGATTTAACCCTCTTTTGCCATCAGTTTTCGCTACAGCACCTGCTGCTCTAGCTAATTGTAACCATTCCAAGTGTGATTCTATGTTATGTCTGGCCGTGCCTAAAGGGCATATCGGTTGACGTAGATTCTTCTTTTTTATCAATAAAAACCCCTCCCAAACTGTACAAGCGTCTTCCAAAGCATACGGCTTTCTGATGTATATGATGATATTAGAAGGTGGATCTTAATTAAACGTATGATGAAGTACCACTGAGTGGATAATAGGAATCAAATCCTGCTGAATCATCATGTTATGATTCTTCTACATCCTAGGTCTCCCCGTTCCGGTCATCTGGCTTATGTCTTCATGTAGCATTCGACCGAAGACTCTATGAAATTACGTCGCTACTTCCACATATTACGGGTAACGTAGGAGAATCTCTCTTTTCACGGGGGATCTTAATTACACTGCTTAGCTTCAATTCGCCTTGGACATCAAATTAAATGGAATAACCCGTCATCCTCTCTTTGAAAAAGGGGCGCTTCCGTTTCTGTGCGTGCTTCAAAAAATTTTGTCTTCTCATTATTACCATATCTCTAGAGCAATAATTTCTATGGGAACTAATGACACTCAATCACGGCCTGACCGTTACCAACAGTTTTATGTTGAGGTCTACCAGTAGAGGTACTCAAATTGATCAGTGATCGATTTTCGTTTCGTCGTAAAATAATGGGTTACTTCCAATTACGTAAATCCAATAGTTCAAAACCGCACTCAGGTAGGAATTCCCATTGATATAGGGAACTTCTGTCCAGAAACAATGGTATCTCCAATTATAGCCCCTCTGGAGTAAAAAATATCTCTTCTCACAATACCCATAGTGTCATGAGACAAATGTATGCATTTCGCTTAGGGTCTATTCTATGGTTACGATTCTAACCAGAATGTCTTTTTCATTCCGTCGAAAATCGATTTTACGGTATAGACGCTGATGACCTCCCCATCTATGCCGTGCGGTAATGAATCCTCGGCAATTACGACCTTTACTACAACGAGCTGTCCATAGATCAAATTATTTCGTGGATGGATTTCACTGACTGTTTACGGCTCCATTGCGTGTGGCGGGGTAAAGTGTTGTAAATGTATCGGCCGTGTTATAAGTATTTTGCTTTAAGTTCTTTTCGCTATAAGAGGTGGAATAGGAATAACCCGGTTGAAGAGTAATGATCATACGTCTGGGTAATGCATTGTATGTCCATATAGTCCATCTTCTACACTTTACAAGGGAGGTCGATGACTATTCATAGCATTACCTGACACCAAAGAGAGTTCGGACCATGCTTTATTTCTGTCCTAGTGATCCTGATTCGAATTAGAAGTTATTGATTGTTCCCCAATAACGAATACTTTTCTGTAAATACTGCATATTTGATCATCATAATAAATTCCATTTCTTCCCTATGAGTTTCCAGTATCGCTTAAGAATTCTAGTTCTTACTGTTCATAGTTATGGTATGAATATAAATACCATTCGTATGTATGGATGATAGGATTCCATTGATACAGAGCCAATCCAATAGATTCTTGAACGTTCCCATTGGTGTGCATCCAGCAGGAATTGACCTACGAATTTGCCAATTATGAGGGGGCAGCTTTAACCTTTCAGCCATGGATGCTTAACAGAGATCATCGTTTATCTCGTAAATAAATCGTAATAGTATATCCTATAAATACGTATATCGAATAAGGTATATCGTTAAATAAGTATATCGTAATAAGTATATCGATAAAAAGGTATATAGTAAATAAGTATATCGTAAACTAAGTAGATCGGATAACTCAGTATATCGTAAAGTATAAAAAGTAGCCTGTAAATAAGTATATCTAAATTAAGTATATCGTTAAATAAGAATCTAAATAAGTATATCGTATAAATAAGTATATCGTATAAATAAGTATATCGTATGTATAAAAAGTATATCGTATAAAGAAGTATATCGTAAAGAAGTATATCGTATAAATAAGTATATCGTAAATGTATAAATAACCAATTCCAATTGAAAATAAATCTTTAGTTGAACTAAATCTTTAGGAGGGATTATGGGACGACATCAATCAAATTCTGGATCGTCCCCGAATGAGAGAGATATTGAGATAGATCAAGAATTCTCACTATTTGTAGATTCGTGGATCAATACATTTTTTCCATCAAGAACGCTTTATGAAACTTTTGACCCCCGAATTTGGAGTACCTACTTTCACGTGATCGCAGGGTTCAACAAGCACTCGATATTTCATGATAAAAGTGTAATCAAAGGTGTAGTACTGCTTGTAGTAGCGGTCCTTCTATCTCGTTATGAAACAATCGAAGATGTCGGAAAGAAAAAATCTCTATTGAGGGAGCTTCTTCTAACCTAGGAATTCCATTGGACCCACAGCAATGGAGGACATGGAAGAATCTTTTCGGTCTTTCCAATATCAATAGGTTGATTGTTTCGTTCCTGTACTTCCAAAAGGGGAAAAAAGATTATGGAGTTGTTTCATGGATCCGCAAGAGGTACTTGGGTTCTCCCAATTAAATAAAAAGTGTATCATGCCTGAATCTAACCGGAGTTCGGGTGTGGAGGAACCGGATCGGAAAAAAGAGGGATTCTAGTTGTAAGATATTACTAATGAAACAGTAGATGGGAATTAAGTATCATTTTCAAGAGGAAAGATAGCGAAATTGGGATTTCTTTTTTATCCTATACGGATGATCCGATCGCAAGGACATAGGATGGAATGTTTGATCGTCTTTTCTCCGAGGAAGAAGCGAAACATAATCAACATTGAATTTGGGACAGCTATTCGAAAGCTTAGGAAAGATTGTTTGTTATCTCAATGTCTGCTTTTCGTGAAAAAAAAGACCAATTGAAGGGGAGGTTTCTTCAACAACAAGGAGCTGAGTGCAACATTTAATCAACTGATATTGAGCATGTTTCCCATATCTTCTCGAAAACAAGTGGGGTATTCTTTGCAAAATGGTGTTCAATTTCATTGTGGCAATTCGCCAAGATCTCTTCGTAGTTGGGGGAGAATCAGCACGAATCGGATTTTTTGAGAAGTATCGAGCAGAGAATTGGTTTGGTTAACAATGTGGGTTGGTAAACAAGGATCGGTGTTTTAGCAAGAGTACGGAACTGTATTGTTCAAATATTCAATATGATTTCCCACAAGATCTATTTTCGTTCAAGGTAGGGATTCTAGGCCAATTGAACGATCTTCTGATCAATCATAGATCATTTCATTCCATTAGAAATGAGGATTCAGAATATCCCACATGATCGACAAACTTAGACATTCAGCAACTAAAGAAAATCGATCTTTGGGATCCTTCTTTCTTCAACGGAACGACAGAGATAGAATCAGATCGATTCCCGAAATGCCTTTTTGGATCTTCCTCAAATGGTCCCGGCTATTCACGGAACGTGAGAAGCAGAAGAATAATCATCTGCTTCCGGAAGAAATCGAAGATTTCTTGGGAATCCACAAGATCATCGTTCTTTTTTCTTGACCGATGGTCAGAACTTCATTCTGGGTTCGAATCCTATGAGAGGTCCACTAGAGATCAGAAATTTTGAAGAAAAAAAACAAGATGTTCTTTTGGCCCTTCCAGGCGATTGGAAAAATAAAGAAATGGTTGGATATTCAAAGATAAATGTATTTACAAAATCCGTCTCAATTCATCCCTAAATTTCATCAGATTCCGGGATTGATTGGTTCCGAAGATGAACCGGATATGGACAGTTCCAATAAGATTTCATTCTGAACAAAAATCCATTTTTGTTTATTTCATTATTCCATGAACCGGAAACAAAAGGGATACACGTTAACCAACGATTTTGAATCAGAAGAGAGATTTCAAGAAATGGCGCAGATCTATTCACTCTATCAATAACCGCGCCGGATCTGGTGATCATAGGGGATTTGCCGTTTCTATTGATTCCTACGGGTTGGATCAAAAAAATTCTTGAATGGAGGTATTCACTCCAGAGATAGATGAATCCCCCGAAAAAAAGAAATTCGTTATTGGTCTACCTCCTCTTTTTTATGAAGAGAATGATCCTTTTTATCGAAGGATCAGGGAAAAAATCGGTCCGGATCTACTGCGGGAATGATTCGGAAGATCCAAAACCTAAAAACAGCGGTATTTGCATAGCAAAACATAAGG
>PYDT01001865.1:0-13989 GCA_004837865.1 Musa balbisiana | reverse complement strand
AGGTTTAGGGATATAGAATGACAAGTATAGTCTCCAGAGAGTTTTGGTGTATACCCTTTTGTACCTAATGATGGATAACACTGGGGCTCTCACCATTGCAGAGTAAGATTTTACAATCAAATTTTATATTCAATGATATGATTATGATGTATATAAAAGTCTTATTAATTTGAGGATCAAAATATTACAAAGCTGATCTCACGAAAGTACCGAATGAAGACATCTAGTCTCATTCTAACTCATAGAGGTTATAGGATGTAACAGTATTGCATAAATAACAAATACTCTTAGTTTATAAATAATCTAATATTTGTGAGACATACTTCAATGTGATTTGGATTTAGAGTTTCATGGTCATACGATTATATCGTAGATGACAGTTTGAAAGGATGTTGATCAAATAGAAACGAGTGTGTCATTTATTCTTGATGAGGAGAGTATGATTTGTTTTAACAGTTTGGTGGTTTTGTTCGATGAACCATAAGTTGGGGCATTTTGATGAATAACCTTAAGATATTGTATATTGATATTAAAAAGTAAGATGTTAAGTTTGAAATACCTCCCTCCAGCAAAGCTAAACTTTGTAATATTATACTTATCAAGTTTTTGGACCACCTATCGAAAATGGTTGAATATTGAGTAACTTCATATTTATGTTTTGATATGTATAATTTATATACATTTTGGGTGAAATATCCATAAAAGTAACATAAATCTAAGTTGCAAGGATAATTCACAAAAACATTAAGGTAGGATCCTAACTATCAGTATAAATAACCTGTTCGCTCCACAAGGATCAAAGATCAAGAATGTTTATCTTTTGTGGTCGAAGAAAGACTATTCTCGACCGATCAAGGAATAATGGTAGAATAAGACATAAATTGTGGATGATTCTGGTAAAAAGATAAGAAAATTATTGATATTCAATAAGCCCTGATCAAACGATTGGTCTAATGGTCCTGGAATTTATATTCCTTTCTTATCCAAGGGAATTCTTATTCTGGCGAAAAAGCGAAAGAAAAAGAGAAAAGCAGAGAGGCTCATCCCATTACAATCCAATCAAGAACGAGAGGAAAGAACTAATACTGTTTGGGTATTCGATAGAAATACCAAAACCAGGGTATTGTACGTAGAAATAGTATTCTTGCTTATTTTGATTGATCACGATACAGAAGAAGCATTCGGGGAATTATAAATATGGAACCGAAGAGGTCAATCAGCATAAAAAAAGAGGGATTTGATTGAGATCGAGGACCAAAAGAATTTTAGCTCGAAAAATACCAAACGAAAGTAGATCGGTTTTTTTTTTCATTCCAGAAGAAGTGCATATCTCCCAGGGAATCTCGTCGATAATGGTCGGAACATGAGTATCATGGAGTAGATACACAACTCGCTTTAAATACAAGAAGGCGAGTAGGCGGATTAGTCCGAGTGGAGAGAAAAAAAAAAAATTGGAACTAAAAATATTTTCCGGAGATATTTATTTTCCTGGAGCGGGAGATAAGGATATCCAGGCACAGCGGCATTTTTGATACAACCGGAAAACAAGAAAAAACAATGTCTAAGGAACAAAAAAAATGAAAAAAAACTTGGATCTATGTCCAACGGATCACAACTACCAAGAAAAAGTATTGTTTTGGTTTCGACCGTAGTCACATATGAAAGAGGCTGATGGATAAATTTAGCAACACTTTTCTAAAATCTCTGCGGCGAAAAGGATAATGTCCTCCAACTTGAGTTGTACAATTAGATACTTCATGGAATGGCAAGTCAATTCGAGGAATTTCTCCACAAGTATTTCAATTAGTCGGGGACTGCTTAGTATTGAATTGGGATCAAGAGCAAACAAGGTTCTCGGGAAGAGGTCCCGCTTCCTTTGTTGAGGTAAGAACAAATGATCGGATTCGAGATTTCAAAGAATGGTTAGTCAAGCACTATCGTTATACCGGAAAAGATTATGATAGAAAACCCCCCCCCCCCCCAACGGCAAGTCAGGATTGATTTCCGATAAGGGATTAGATCGCCCACAAAACATCCTTTTTTTTTACAAGGCAGGCTTCAACACTTACCAACATCAGGGTATATTGGGACATTGTTAATCGAAATAGGAATGCCATCTTGATATTTTGTCATCATCCAATGTTTTCGAATTGGCCCATTCAATGGTTCAAAATATAACAAGTGACAAAAGAATCGGATCCCATAAAATCCCAATTAAGGATTTGATGGGTCCCTTAGCACTATGGTACCTAAAATAGCAATTTCTATCATCTTACATGGAATAACTTATAATCAGACTTGTTAAAGAAATATTTGCTACTTGACAAGTTTCAACCGACTTTCCAAGTATGCAGTACTTAAATACTGTTTAATAGATGAAAATAGGGGTTATAATCCCGATCCAGCAGTAGTAATCATTTTGAATCCATTCCATTTGAATTGGCCACTTTCCCATAACGAGATTGGAAGAGGACATCTACAAAAATTAGTATTGGACAATCTTTTTTGTGGGGAAAATGTATGTCTATTCAAATACGAACCACACGTAGAAAAAATCTGGTCAGATCTATAATTGTTAATGTGACTCCTAGTTTATAAGATCGGCTTAAGCCCTATTTGGCCACCAGAGCTACTGTTCAGGCATATGGAGAAATCTTTACGAAGGAGTCATAGTTACAATTTAATATGAAAATCCGAGATCTGTGACATAACGCACGGTCTTCCAAAAGTGGCAAAACAAATCTTAGAAGTACGTTCTATGATTCAATATCGAGGAAACCTCCCGAAAGGAGGAGTTGAAGGTGGACGAAGGTATTACCAAACATTCTGGGAATCCCGGGGGATTCTGATTCAGCAGGAGCTAACCATAGTTCAAGTGTATCTCTTGGTTAATAAAATCCAAAGGTTTATCGATCCCAGGGGTACGATCCATAATAGACATATAGACGATTAGTGTACGTCACGTAACATCAAAAGTGTGGGTTCAGAAGTGGAAGTCTATGTTTTTCACCGGGGAATTAATCGGATTGTTGCGAGCGGCAAACGAGCGGGGCGTGCTTTGGACGAAGCGATATCTTATCGGGCAATCCTATTGAACAACGAGGCATCTTGAATACTCAAAGTTTCATATCCGAAGCAAGTTTTCAAGAAACCCGCTCGCGTTTTAGCAAAAGCTGACTACTACGGGGTCGATGTGGTGGAAAGCCGGAAAGAGAACGTTGTTCTGGGTGGGATTATACCGTTGGTACCGGATTTCCAAAAAAATTAGTGCAGTTCAAGCGCAAGACAAGAGCATTTATTTGGAAATCAAAGAAAGAATCTATTCGATTGGCACGAGAGATATTTGTTACACCATAGAGAAGTATTTTGTTCTTAAGTCCCATTTCCATGCGACATCAGAACAATCGTTTACGCGAGTTCCAGATCCTAAAGAGCAGATTCTGTTACTTTAACTATCTTTTCACTTTTAAAAACTATCTGTCTTTTAACTGAACTATCTGGTCCGAGTATTGATTGGTAAAAAAAATAAGTAAATTAAAGACATTAATGTTGTACCAGGTATCAACGTTAATACGGTTAGAAGGTTCCATCGGAACAATTATTTATTTCAAAGTACCTCGTCGTCTTTTTAAAAAGTTAAAAAAACCAAAAAAAGAAAAAAAACAAAAAAGGAAGTGTGGGGGAAACTTGACAAGAAGATATGGAACATCAAGTTGGAAGAGATGGATGGAGGCGGAGTTCATTTGGTCATGGTTCCTAAGAAAGGAATCCTAGAAATGGCCGTACATCTCGGCAAAGAGTAAAGGTATTCATATTACAAACTCACTTGAGAACGGCTCGTTTTTATCAGAAGCCTGTGAGTTAGTTTGATGCAGCAAGAGGGCGAAAAAACTTCTAATTGTTGGTACCAAACAATAAAGCAGCGGATTCAGTAGCATCAGCTGCAATAAGGGCCCGGTGTCATGATGTTAATAAAAAATGGCTCGGTGTGGTATTTAACGAATTGCGTCTACTAAGGAACGAGCTTCAAATTCGGGATTTAAGAGCAGAACAAAAGATGGGGAACCTCAACCGTCTTCCCAAAAGAGATGCCCGCAATGTTGAAGAGGAAAATTATCTGCCTTGCTAAATATCTCGGCGGTATCAAATATATGACGGGATTGCGGATATTGTGATATCGTGATCAGCAAGAAGAATATATGGCTCTTCGAGAATGTGTAATTTATAGATCCGACGATTTTTTTAATCGTACAATTGTGACCCCGATCTCGCAGATATTTTCGATCCAGCCAATGATGGAGCTATAGCTTCAATCCGATTGGTTCTTAACAAAATCGTAGCCGCAATTTGATGAGGCGTTGTAGAATATATAAGAAATCGTGATTATGATTAAGAATAAATAGTTTAATTATTTGGGATTTATAGATTTATTGGATCGGTTACTATTCTTGAATTACAAAAAAGAAACAAACAAAATGGAAATGTGGGTATGATAATATGTTATTGATGTATGTGATTTCTTGGTTATCATAGTAATTTCTGATATCCTAAATATACGATTGATGAATACAATTAGTGATTCAAGTGGTGAGTGAGAAAGAGATGGTTTGCATAAAAGAATTCTTTTTTGAAGTTCAAGTTTTGTTAGAGGACAATATGAATGTTATACCATGTTCCATTAAAAAAACCAAGGGGTTATACGATATATCGGGGTGGTAGAAGTAGGCCAAACATTCTATGGCAAAATAGGAGGTGTACAAGTCCATTGCCCAATTAATTATCACTTCTTGGGTCGTAATGCTATCTTATTAGGTCGGTGATTCTAGCTTTCGAATCCACCAAAACCATCCGACCGTGCCGGTCAGAATTATTCGAAATATGCCTGAATTTATTCGAGACTTGAAGCAAAACCCAGATTGGAGAAGAATATGGTCCTGGGTTACTTATTGGAACTATGTTCCGATTTATTTTTGGTTCTAACTGGGTCCGGCGCTCTTTACCTGGAAAAATTATACCGTTACCTCATGGGAGTTAGATGCGCCCACGAATGATATAAATACTACTGTTGTTAGATTTACTCACGTCAGTCGCATATTTTAGCGGGTCTTAGCCAAAAAAGGATTGGGTTTTGGGAAATACATTTAAAGCAACTCCAATACTTTTACAATAAATCCTAGAAGATTCACAAAAAACCCTTATCTCTTAGTTTTGAACTTTCGGGAAATAATAATGGCTGATGAATTAGTAGTTGTAGTTCTTGTTTCTTAGTCCCTTCAGTAGGTCTATACCTGTTCATGTTTCTGGATTATTTACAAGTGGTATTCAAGCTATTATTTTTGAAACGTTAGCTGCGGATTAATAGGTGAATCCAGGGGGGGAATCATTGACTAGCTTTCAAAATAGTATGTTTTATTATTATTATAAGTAGTTATCCCAATTTTGCATGTTCAAGATAATCCAATTGGTTGGGGAAACATAATAAGTATTACTTATATGAATTAGAGTTTAGGAGAAGAACAAGATGGACGGTAGTACAGAATTGTAAAAAAAAAAGAAGGGTGGGGAGGTTATACTAGAGTATGTAATGTCTATAAGCTCGGACCCCGTCTATGTTTCTAGGAATGATTATAGAAGTCGATTTAATCTCAAAAAAATGCGGGTGGTTTACGTTTTACGTTATGGAAGAACACAAAGATATATGTCCTATTAGAAGACATTAGATATTCATTAGTATATAAGGCTCTAGCCCAGATCATCCTATAACATCACTATATGACATAATAATACATGCTATTACTTATTACTTACTATTACTATATTACATACTATTACTATTTTATAATCATAACTTTACCTGTAATCATATATAATCCTATACAAATAATCCTAAATTAATAATATAATATATAATAATAAATAATAATATAATGAATAATAAAAATAAATAAATATAAGTAATAATATAAGTAAAAAATAGTCATTAGTTAATACCTTTAATAAGTAGTTTAATATTGTTTTAATAGCTAATATTACTATTAATATGTAACATATCTAAGTATCAATAAGTATTAGTTAATATAATCAATTATAATTATATTATCGATCATTATGGTTATTAATTATACTATATATGATATGGTACTTACTGAATACGTTCATTACTACATATTGATATATTGATATGATGGTATTGGTTAGTAATTTTTTGGTATTAATTTGCTGATTAGTGATGGCAGTCTCACACTGCATTTAGTCACACTCCAGTTAGACGGATTTCAATACAGTCTTCTATTTTGTCTGTGATGTGGATTGAATGAACAAAGAGATGAACTCAAGAAGGTGTAGTAAAGAACGAAGAATTAATTGAAAGAGTGGTTCGAAACACAAAGAAAAATACAATAGTGAGAACTGTATGGCATATGGATTTACAAAAACTCCATGATGGGTAAAACGAGTAGTGTGAGGATTCTGCTCAGTAATGTAGTAATATTATATTTCAATCGCAAGTTTTTAGTTACTTCGGACGCTGGATCTAAGAAAAAAATGAGTAATAATTCTTGTTGATGGATCCATTAACATTTCTTTTTTTTGTATGCGAGGAAACTACCATGCATACACTGATTCTGCCGCTTCCGTTATTGCTGCTGATGCGTGTGGGCTGCTTCTATGGGACTGGAGTTGCGTCAAGGTACTGCTGCAGCCAAGCTGTGAAGGTGGTATTGCGAGACAACCAGAAGCAGAGGGTAAAATACGAGGATTTATTGCTTAGTCTAGGCTTTATGGAAGCTTTACAATTAACGGACTGGTCGTGGCGTTAGCGCTTTAATTGGCGAATTCCTTTGTTTAAGCCTAGAATAAATAGAAAAAAAGTACCTTACATACTTTTTTCTTAGTTGATTAACTTTAACTTGAAACTTGGAATTGCCTTTGCTTATTCGAATTATATTTACACGTTACGGTATAATTATTATTGTTGAGACGAACGCCAGGAAGGGCTGATTTGGATGAGGAATACAAGATTCGCTTGCTTTCTTCCTTCTGTACGTAGCTTAGTACAAAGAAAACTTTTTTACTTTCATTGTTCGAAGCTTTCAACAAAACGAAATAGTTACAATTGATATGAGATATAAGACCTAAGTAAAGTATCTTGATGGAAAACTTCTTGAAAATTCAAAAAAAAATAAGAAATTTCCAACAAATGATTTAATCTCTTGCCATAAATAAAGTGGAAATGAATTAATAAAAAGAAATCGATCAAAAAAAGGCGAGTGAGTGATACAAAAAGAACTCTGTTCTTGAGGTCTATCCATAAGAGAGGGGAGCATAGAAAAAATGTAATCCGTTTCTGTCGCTTTTCTGGGTCACTGGCCCTCCGCCGGGAGTTGCGGGTTTAATAACGATATTTTAGCAACAAATCCAATAATCTAGTGTAGGGCTTGGTGTATGATTTATTTTGGAAAGGGAGGTGTGTGCGAGTTGTGTATTCCAGAAATAAGTGGATCCATCCAGCTGCACTTTATTTAGTGGTATTTATAGGAGAAATAGGAAAAAGTGTGCACGATCTCGAACGAATTACGTCTGAATAAAATTAAGAAATCATATGTAAGAACCATAGATTCGGGACTATTGGTAAACCACTTTGATGCTCTTCAAACCAATAATGTGAGACCCTTACATGGTTAAAGCTAAATTGTTTAAAGTCCAGGTAAAAAATGGTACGCTTTTCTACCACTCTACCACTACGTTTAGTAACGAAATGGTTCAAAAAAAAATAAGTTGGTAATTATGATTTGAGATAGAACACTCAATCGATAAAAGAATTAACCATTTACTAGAAAAAAGGAGCAAGCACTTTGCTTTTTTTATTAAGGCCGAAAATGGAAGACCTTATGTATAAAAAAGAGGAATTTTTGGACTGAAGAAACAATAAAAATATAATAAGATATTTTCTTTTAAAAAATAAAATGAAATAGAATTCTAAAATTTAAATGATAAATAAAATACAAAACAAATATAAATAAAATTACAAAATAAAGAAACAACTTTGCTGACAATTCGAGATTTTTTGTCTGGTCTAGTCGGAAGAGTCCTCCTGATATTCTTGGTCTTGTATCAGTTTGGGACTCTTTGAATACAAACAGAAAAGATCGAGGGAGGCTCATTACATTAAAAAAAGATATGGAATACCCATTTACCATAAATAAAATAAATCATGAAGCGTGAGAGCACAAATGAATCGAAAGATTCATGTTTGGTTCGGAAGAGATCATGGAATTTTGAAATATTAATGGAAGATAAATCTACTTTCATTAAATGCATTATTAGATAACATCGAAACAGAGGATTTGAATACTATTCGAAATCCCGGAAGGAATTACGTAAAGGGGCCATTGAGCAGTCGAAAGAGCCCGGGCTCGCTTACACGTAAAGTCGGAAATGCAGCAGAGGAGTATCGAATGAATGGATTACGCTGAAATAGAACGAGGAAAAACAAAATTTGATTAAAGGCCACTAGTATCGTTTTGGAACAATTAGAAATTACAAAAATGAAACCTTCAGTTGAACAACAAAGAGCGATAATCAGGTCCGACAACGAGGTTTTCCAACAAGCCTTACAAGGAGCTCTAGGAACTTAAATAGTTGCTGAATAGCGAGAAAATTCCCGTACGATCCGTGCTAATATTGCATTCTCGGGGCCATGCAAGAACTAACTGATTAGCCCTATTTTTTTAGTTATAGTTTAGGCATGATTTTTTTCTTTTCCTTCCTAAAAAGAAATTATAAAGAAACACTAATGGTAACCCTTCGAGCCGACGAAATTAGTAATATTATTCCGTGAGCGTTATTGAAAAAACAATATAGTAGAGAAATAAAGATTGTGAAAACCGGTACCGTACTCAAGTAGGCGACGAATTGCTGTGTCATGGTCTTGATGAAGTAATGGCAGGGAATTAGTAGAGTTCAAGAGGGTACAAAGGCATTGCTCGAATTGAATCCAAAGAATGTTGGCGTTGTATTAAGGCGTGATGGTTTGATGATCAGAGGGAAGTTCTGTAAAAGCACAGGGACGAATGCTCAGTACCTGTGAGTGAGGGGATTTGGGCTCGTTTATAAATGCTCTGGCTAAACCTATTGATGGGAGAGGGGAAATTTCAGTTTTGAATCTCGTTTAATTGAATCTCCTGCCCCAGGTATTATTCTAGACGTTCTGTATTATGGCATCTTCAAACGGGGCTTATTGCCATTGATTCGATGATCCCTATAGGGACGCGGTAGCGAGATTAATTATTGGGGAAGACAGACCGGCAAAACCAGCCGTACACAGATACGATTTCTCAATCACAAAAGGTCAAAATGAATATGGTTTATGTAGTATTGGTCAAAAAAGCATTTCTGTGGCTCAGGTAGTGAATACTTTCCGGGAAAAGGGGGCGAGGGACATATACTATGTGGGAGCCGAACCGCGGATTCCCGCTACATTACACTACCTCGATACTTATGACGGGAGCGGCTCTGGCTGAGTTTTTTATGTATCGTGGACACAACATACTTAATAATTTATGATGATCTCTCCAAACAGGCACAAAAGCTATCGCCAAATGTCTCTTCTATTAAGAAAAAGACCTCCCGGTCGTGAAAGCTAATCCAGGAGATGTTTTTATTTGCATTCACGACTTTTGGAAAGAGCCGCAATCAAACTTCTAGTTTAGGATGACCGGAGTATGACCGCTTTACCGATAGTTGGACTCAATCTGGCGACGTTTCAGCTTATATTCCTAATAATGTCAATTTCCATTACAGTGATGGACAAATATTATTATATGCCGATCTATTCAATGCTGGGACATCAGACCTGCTATGAATGTGGGTATTTCGTTTTAGAGTAGGATCCGCTGCGCAAATTAAAGACATGAAACAAGTAGCGGCCAAATCAAAATGGAACTAGCGCACTTCACAGAGTTAGACGCCTTTGCACCAATTTCGCTTTTGATCTCGATAAAGATACCTACAGAAAATCAATTGGCAGGGTCAACGATAAGCGAGTTGCTTTAAAACAATCCCAATCAGACCCTCTCGCAGTGGAAGAACCGATAGCTACTATTTATACCGGAGCGAGATGGATATCTGGATCCGCTAGAAATGGACAGGTAAAGAACTTCTCAGTCAGTTAAGGAGTACTTAAAAAAAACAATAATACCTAAATTCCAAAGAAATTATATATTCTACCAAGGACATTCCCGAGACGTAGAATTTCTTTGGAAGGAGCTATTCAAGAACAGATCGCAACTGTTTTTACTCAGGAACAAACATAATTTTACTTGTATTTCTATTCTTGAGTATATTTATATTTAGTACAAGAGTACACATTGAGAAGAAAGAGTTCTGAATTCGAATGATTCAAAAAGGGTTTCTTGGGTAGCATTTTAAAATAGATGGAAATAAAATTGCGTCCAATAGGATTGAAACATATACCAAGGGTTAGAAGACTCTGTTCTCGCCATTGATCAATGGACGCTTTTCTCCTAATTTATTTTTTTGTATTATTACTTCTTTGTTCGGCTTAAAAATAAAATTACACGGAAAATATTTTAGGGAATAAAAAAGAATGCATATCTAAATTAGGGGCATGTCTGTATAAACATAATAGAGGTATACTACATAATAAGCAAATATAGAGATAAGAAATAAGGGCGTGTAGCGGGAATCGAAACCCGCATCGTTAGCGTGGAAGGCTAGGGGTTATAGTCACGTTGCTTGATCACTTTTAACCATCTCATTCAAAACCGCAACGTGAAATTTTGATTTAATTCGGCTCCTTTATGGAAGATGAATATTCCTAGAGAAAAATTAGATCCCCCATAACATCTATGTCAGCCTTTCTGTCGAAATGTATCCAAAACTACTCGTACTAGATGATCCTCTAAGGCGAGGGATTATACCAAATCCTCTAGTCTAGTTACGTCGTCCCTATTTCCGCTCGCAGGAGCCCGAGGAAAAGAATTTGGGTTCCCCGAGCTGAAACAATCTGCTGATGGTTCTAGAAACCAAAACCACCCTTTTCTAGCTTGGCTTCCCATTCCCGGTTTACAACACCAAAATGAAGCTCTAGGTACGATTGGAAATAAATTTTGTATCTTCATCCATAGACCTGTATTTACTCATTCGATTGGAAGAGTGATCCAATTCAAAAAAAATTCATGTCCGACTCCATATACATGCCATCCAATTTTCTTATTCATTTCGAAAATAGAATTTCTAATGACTTTGGTACAATCGTGAGAAGGTATGTCTTCTCAACATGCTATTGAGAGGGTAAAGGATAAAACCTTTAAGAAATAAGTTTTTGATAGGAGTAGTATGACAAAAAACCGAGAGACCCCCTTAACTTTTTAAGTTGAATAGAACGAATACACTTTTACCATAAAAGACCCGAACATAACATTAGGTAATAATGGACTATGTCGAACAAGGGAGTGAGACGCAATCAAGATAGGCATTAAATATAACGTTGACACCAAGTTAGTCCCGCCAGCCAGGGACTTATTAAAAGGGCGAAGAGCACAAAGCTTTTCTAAATAACATAGTTACAAATTTAAAAAACGGTATAAAGTTATACTTATACTTTCCTTGCTGGATTGCTGCATTTCGGTCTGTCTGAAAGGGGTCATTGAAGTCTGGACAAAAAAAAGAGGTACTGCCCGGCCCCCCCAGTACTTAAACTAGGACCAGGCGCGGAGAATACACCTTTCTAAAAAATTAACAAGAAGTAAGGTTCTTTCTATGGAGAGATAAGGTTTCGAATCTTTCTAAAGGATTTGATCAAAGTCGTTCTTGACTTACTCTTAACTTATTAAAGAACTGAATTAAATACATAAAAACTAAAATTAATTACGTAAATTAACTTAATAGTAAAATAACGTTAATATAAAATTAAATTAATATAAATCATTATATAATATAAAATATACTTAAAAATATAATATATAATACTTTAATGATATAATACTTAATTATTAAGATAATATTATAATATTAAATAATATTCTAATATTTAAATTATAATATTTAAGAAATTTTGATTACCTAAAAAAACCTTTATTTGTTTTTCTTTATACTTTAATTGAAAAATAAAATTCAATTCCTTTACCTTTACATTTAATTAGAATTTATTACTAAATTTAAATTTTTAATTATTTTAAAATTTTTAATTATTCAACTTTTTATTTTTTTAATTTCATCTGTAATGAAATCTATTTTATATTAGTACTGAAAATCTCATCTATAGTTAGAATTTCATAGAATGTTCATATTTCTAATGATATTTATATATAATTTTAAAAATATCTTGCTATAATGTTTATATCTTTCTTAATAAAATTTTTAATAGCTTTTTTAATATCTTTTAAATAAAAATGTTTAATATCTTTTCTAAAAATATTAGTTAATTCTTCGTAAACTTAATATTATATCTTAAAAAGAAAAAATTTTTTCTTTTTAATTATTATCTTTTTTTATTTATTTCAATGTTCATTGACATAGTTAATTTCAATTTCATTTGAAATTTTAATTGAAATTTTCAATTATTTAAATTGGAGATTGGTAGTGGACTAAGCGCGGATTGCTAATCCTTTGGACGAGTTATTCGTACCGCTGTTCGAATCCCTCTCTCCCGCCCGATCTTATTACTTGATACTTTCTATTCGAAGGAATTTCGATTCCTTTATTTTTTATAGTAAAGTGAATATATGGATAGATAAATAATAAGAAAAAATTAGACAAACAAGAAAACTCAAAAATTTTTTTTATTCCTCACGTCCAGGATTACGTCCCGGATCATTAGATAAGAATCCTAGATGAGAGCCGAAACAAGATATCACTACGTGTAAACCAGAGTTTGGAGTAAGCATTACACAATCTCTCCAAGATAAGATCATTTTAGAAAAAAGGGAATAGATTACTATTTTTCTTTTTATCACATATACTATTTTGTTTGATTTGACATCATACCCCCCAAAATTAAGGTTTTTTGAATTGAAAAGAAAAAGAAAGTCACTTTTACGATTTCTTTCCTTCTTTGTAATAAGATTTTGATTCCTTCCTCACCACAAATTCTTGTCATATCGACAATTAGGTATTGTAGGGGACCTAGAAACTAATAAACTCCTTACTCACCGAAATGTCAAACGAGTAAATAAACTGATCAAAATTCTCCTCCGCGGTACTCACTATACAAGATTACCATTTTTGAATCGAGGGTTTATAATTCTAATGTAAGCCTTAGCCGAGCTTACCATTTTTATAATTTTTTTGTCGAATAAATCATGATGGCTTTGGCAAAGTATTAAGATTGTTATTCGAAAACTTACAGCAGTTGCCAAACAAAGGCTTAAGAGAAAAAGAGGGACAGTTATGACAGGCAGCAACATCTACGATTGGATTGAAACGGCATAAGCTGCGGCAATTTTGGCAAAGAAAAACATTCGATAACGGACAGAATTAAGAACAGATACAATTAAGCTAAAATATTAAACCATAACAACTTTCGTTCTTGTAATTATAATATTTTATTTTGATGAGTTATTTTTATAATGGAAAATGAAAAGGCAAGTCCCAAAAGCCTTTTTTTCTTTTTTTTTGAACTCTCCCCAAATAAAATCCTTCCTTCCATTCTCAAATAGAATACAAGGAAGCTACTTTCAGTACAGTCTCTTAAATGAAATTCTAATGTAATGATCAATTAATTTTTTTGATTCTATATCTCATCTACATGTTTGAATTAGCAACACACAAATATCCATATTTTTTATTATTAGTAATGTATTTTTTTTTTGGTGGGGGGGGGGGGGGTTGGGGATTGACGAATAACTACTACTAATAATAGTCCTTGACTAGTGCCAAACAGGAAAAAATGGGGCGTGGCCAAGCGGTAAGTCAGCGGGTTTTGGTCCCGTTAATTCGAAGTTCGAATCCTTCCTCCCAGATCGTTTC
>PYDT01002579.1:0-13990 GCA_004837865.1 Musa balbisiana | reverse complement strand
CACGCGCAGGGATAACCCCAAGGGGTTGGGGGTTTTTTTCTACCGATGGGGTCTCCCCACCGGCCCCATGGGGATGGTCTACAGGGGTCATTAAATACTCCTCTTAATTACAGGACGCTTCCCTTGGTGTTATTCTCATCATTTGGATCAAAGGGGGGAACTATTTTGCCAATTTTCTTGGTTTTTTTTTGCATATGTATGATTTTTTGTTGTCGTTTTGTTGTGGGGACATTCAGTATTGCAAGGCCCCTTCCAAGGAAATTCACCGCCAGGGAATCGCTGATACATGAAAAAAAATTTAAGAGCTGGCACAAGGAATCAAAAGGATTTCACATCGAAAAATCCCAAATGGTTGGAAGCACATTTACTAACCTTGAGTTATGCCACCATAATCTACACGGGACCGCATTTCCCACTACCGAAATGCTTCAAATTGCTACCCAACTTCATGCCCCCCACGGAAAGCATCCATTTGGGAAAAATAATTGCCATCGCCGCAATCTGTACGGTTAGTTTCGATGTAAAAGAAGGCCTAAAAATCATAAAAAGAGGAGAAATTGGAAAAAAAACTTGCTAATACTAATACATACCCTGCATTGCTCTAATTTATTTGGTGGTAAAAAAATCGAGGTTGACTGTTGAAAAAATGGGTGGTTCTCGGATAATAAAAACTGAAAAATTTTTGGAGGCTTTTGCAGAGAGGCAAAAATGGTTTTATATTCAGGGTCTTTGCATTTTGTTTTTTTTTGCAAGTGAATTGATCCACATGTGCCATGGTCTCATTACCCGCCTAAAAGGTGCAAAATAAGGCAAAAGGATCATTGTTATTTGCAATATAATTTTTTTTTTTAATGGCATAAAAATCAAAACCTGATTTCTGTTTCAGTTGCCCCAAAAAATTTGCATAATAGAATGATTTGATTTGTTCCAATATCCTCCCAGTAATCTTTTTTGGTGAATATATCAAGCCTAATCACAGAAAACAAGAAAATCAGGATGGCTCCATGGGGGGCAAACAATTGGGAATTGTTACATTTCATTTTAAAATTGGGACCCAAAAAAAAAAGAGAGGATTATACTCTTTGATGAGTTTAAGGAATTTTGTTGTAAAAAATAATTTATTCAAAACTGGGACATTTGGTAATTCCTTTCAACAGCAGGAAGGGAAGAATGTCTGATCCAAAATCATTGCTTCGGGATACGTTCCACAGGTTAAAGGACACCACAACCGAGTTGTAAAAAAACATCCGTGTTATAAGAGGCTGGGATAATAAAGAGTGGCATTAAAAAGTGGCAATACATGTATTAGTCAATCAGTGCATTACCTTAGGGATGTAATAAGCTCCAGTTTGGGGATATGAACCCTAGTGATGGTGTGGGGTAAGGGAGTCTTTTCTATTTATTTTTAAAAGGGACCATAAAAAAACCCCCAATTGACTTGGCAAATAAGGGTACTTTTTTGTCGCATCTTGATTGGAGCCAAATCTGGAAGGGGAGGGGGTGCTTTCATCCCTTCTGTGGTACCATGTGAAGGTTGGCATCATGTTATGTGCATTGCTTCCATTGGGAAAAATGCTTAGTTGTTCATGGAGATATTTGCCAGGCACAATCCTGTCAGAAATTGTTGAAAAGAAAAAAAAAAAAAAAAACAGGGCCTTTGGGACAATCCAAATCTCCACACCAATAGTTCCCAGATTCACCCCCCTTGGGGGTTTTCGGGGGGAGAAAATTGGATAATTTGCCTGCCTTATCCAATCCTTAAAATTAGTCCCATAAGGTCCGATGCTCGGGGCTCCATGCGGAGCAGGGAAGAGCTAGTTTTTAGTGTGTTAAAGGTGTTTTTTACCCCACTAAAATGAACAAAAGTAGAGAAAGGGTTTTTTAAAGGCCAGGCTTTGTAACTTATCAAGAAATGATCCATTTTCAAGCTCACAAGAGAGTGGGGACAAGGGAAAAAAAGTTATAATAAGATAATTGCACAACAAAAGATGGTAGGCAAGCTGGGTATTAAATAATCCCAGGGAGAAAATAAAGTTCTTGTTTCCAGAAATAACATTGATACAACAGCCCCCACCAAAAAAATTTTCATAATGCTTTTTGTTTACAGAAAATGCATGACTTAAGATTCCTCGTGAGGGGGGACGTATTAAATCGATATAAACAATTGGTGAGCAGATGTATTCAACAAACGAAAGCCCAGATTACAAGTTGGAAGCAATGCTATTAGACGTTTTTAACACGCATGTGTGTTGGGGGGGGGTACATTAAAACAGGCTTTAACGCTTTTGGTTACTATCGTGTTAAAGTGTTTACCAAGCTAGATATGGAGGGGCATGATACATAAATTCAATTACCGTCTAGGGCGGGGCGAACATTTCTGGGATGATGTTTACCGGGCACCAAAACAGGACACAAGCTATTGGTATATCAGCCACCCAGTATCGGGGACAGGTTTCGCAGGATGTTGTGGTTATTTTACGTATTTTAAAAGGGGAGATAAAGAGATTGGGGAAATTAAAAAGGGGACGGGTGAGTATGAGGGGGCCACTATGCCTGCAACGTAAGGTCCAATTTAGGGCACCTCATTGTCTGGTAACGTAACCTTCGAACTGTGTCAACCGAGTATTTAGATTCAGGTATGTATTTCAATGTGTGTGTTATTCTGTGGATCCTGAATTGCAAATGGCGCAAGCAGACCACCAATCAGAACATTTGGGATGTGTAGAAGAAGAAAGCTTTACTATGAGAAGGATAAGAAATTTTCTTGTTCGTGATTTGCTTTGATCGACAAGAGCACACCTCAAAGATACCCAAAGGTAAATGGTTCTCCCCCCACAGGCATCTGCTGTGCCCTGAACAAGCGCAGTTCCATTCCAGGATTCACCAGGTTGAATTGGGTAGCTGTTACAAACCATGCTTATGAGGCCCAAATGAATGGTTATTGGCCAAAGGGAATCCAGTAAAAGAATCCTTGGTAAAGAATTATAAATTCATTAAATTCAAAGCTTGATTTTACACTCGGTGTTTTTCAACGATAAAATAAAATACTTGAACTCAATAATGGCTTTCGGGAAACCCACTAAGCTTAAACACGGTGGGTCCATGTGGCCAAGTGCCGCCGGGATGGCATGGATCCGCAACAATATACCGGGTGAGAACAAACATCCCTCTAACCACAATCCAATCCCAAGTGATCTCCGTTGCCCCAAAAGGTAAATGACGATTTAAAATATGGACAGTGGTTTTGGGAAGCTGGAATTAAAATTGTGTCATGATTAATCATTTCTGGTTTTATGGCCACACAGTTGATGCTAAATTGCTCATGGACATGGGGGTGCAATAAAGCCAGAGCGGCATCCACCCCAACAGGGAAACCTGCATAGAACACGATAGGATTCAAAAAACCCACTTCCATCTGGCAATTCGGAATTCTGCTGTCAAGTTTTAAAGAAATAAAAGAGAAAAAAACAAGCACATCGGGGAAGAAAGATGGAAAGGTTGGGGTGTGAAGGGGGGTGAAGGCAATGTTGCAGGAAAGGTTAGACTTTCTAGCGAAGGCATATCACGCTTTCGAAAGAAAATCGAGCATTCTCCTCACAATATTCCAAGAAAGGATCTCCAAAGACGGAGAGGAGAAATACTCCTTTGCAAGCAGATTGTATCGATTATTCAGCGATAACCTTGTGAGCAAGGAGTGGCTCGAAACAATTTAGTCTTTAGTCAGAAAGTCGTTATGCGGGCCAAGGGGAATGTCCCAAAAGAGGTCCCTGGAGAAGGGGGCTTATCAGGAGACAATGTGTTCAACATTTGGCATTGTCTAGTTGGTGAACAGGTAGGAAAAGAGGTGTGGGATTCAAGATTGCAACAAAAAAAAAAACCGTATGAAAAAAAAACAGACATTTTTTCATCCACTATGCAGGGACCTATGATGAGGGTGTTTGTCGTTACAGGCAGGTTGTGGCTCTGGCTACTGTGGTGTGGAGAGGGAATAAAAGGCATGTGCGGGTTTTGCCACAGGGCCCATCCACCCCAAATGAGGAGGGCAACCCCCCGAACTTTCCGGGGCATTGCAGGGATCCTTAGTATTTCCAGACCTTGGTGCTTTGAGCTGAGGTGGAGCCTGGCAGTATAACAACAGTAAAGGTTGAGTAGGTCCTGAGATCCTATTTTTCTGTTGCCAAACTGAGGGGTGATATTGGCTTAAGCTGCTCTATGCTTTGGCTGAAGAATCCAGGGGAACGGCAAAACAGAGGGGGGTGGGAATGCCCAACGGGGCTTGAATCATAACCTTGGTATAAAAAGGGGGGAAGAGATAAGATAAAAAAGAGGTAAATTAGGGGATGTGCGAAGGGTCCAAAGGGACAACTAAATAGAATTCTTGTTCCTCACATCTTCACATAACACACTCACTTAAGCGGGTGAATCATTTTCCCCTTTAAGGTATAAAGAGTAATTAGGCCCATTCTATTTTTAGCTAAGAGAGGCTACCGGAAAAAACCATTCAAAAAACAGCAGTATAATTAACCATAACGGCATAGGGGGGGGGGACCTTATAAGTTGCAAAAAACAATGTCAAATATAAAATCCCACACAAAAGATTTTACAAAAAAAGTAACAGGAGATAATTATAAACCATGTATAAATTCCACACCCCAAAAAAAGTTTGCTAACCAACTTCTGCAAGAAGGGAGGGCATATGGCTTTACAGGGTCCTTTCCGTGTTGGGGGGGACAGCCTGAATGATAGCAGGCAAAAAACCAAAAACTCCAGCTCTTACCTTGAAAACTTCTCCGGCGGGGGACCCAAGCTGCCAGCAGTTCTGGGCGATCCTCAACCACCATTCCCCGTGTTTTCCAGGTATGGATTTCTGAGCGCCCACACTGCCCACAACACCACTTCTCCTTTTTTCAAGCGCGTACAAAGGGAACTCTCCGGTTTAATTTTTGGGGGATTAAATATCATAGCACTGCTCTTTTTTCTACCCCACCACTTGCCAAGCAGCCATTCATGGGTTGCAAATCGGTTTGCCTCGGGTTCCCCCCAGGGAAAAGGAAAAAAGAGGAAGGAGAAGGTAAAGTGAGGGAACAAGAGGAGCTGCTCAAGGAGCTGAACCAGTGGGCGCCAAAAAACGTGAGCAGGATCAACGGGGAACAAAAACCCAAAAGGGGGTGCAGCTTCCGGACACCTGGGAAAGGCCATTTTGGACTGCAACTTGGCCTCACTTCTTCAAACACAAGGGAAGATTGGGGGCAGGGGGGACCTTCCGCCCAATTTAGGCTAAAACGCGGGGGACCCCAGCCATGGGGCCCAATTTCTATTCTTATAGGGGGTAGGTGTCTTGTAAGAGAAAAGAGAACCGAGGCAACCCACAACTTTACAGTGCAAATGGTGTTGTCAATGTTAGGGATACTCCAAGAAGGCTTAAGAGCCAATGGGGCCACTTTCTAAAGTTCTTGCTTGCTTCTTTTGCTATCTTATGTGGTCCTCCCCACCAAAAATTTGCTGAAGAGGATCTTCTCAATTCACACGTCTGTATGGTTTCCAATGTGGGAAACCCACTTCCAAAACTACTGAAGGGGTGATCTTGTTTGTCCAACCAGGGGACGTCTGGGCTCCCACCCAAACTTGCGAATCTGGTTGGAATGGAGGCCCATTGCTAGAGAAAAAAGGGCGGGGAGTGGGTGGGGGGGAACCGTTCTTGGGATGTGAAAACGGAGCGGAAGCCATCGGGTCGAGGGTAGTGAGAAGTTGAGAAAAAAACTCGGCATGGAGGTGAGCCGCCTTCCGATCCCGCGAGGCATTGGTGTGCATGGCCAAATGGATTTTTATTCTGTTTCGTGCGGGGCTTTCAAGTTGTCTTGGGGAGCCGTGGGGGGGTCTTCGGGAGTGTTCTCGGTTCCTACCTCTCCTGTTTGCGCTTGAACGCGGCCTTGCCGTTCTACCAAAGCCATTTGTTGGTTTGGGGTATAAAGCCGTTCAGGCAGGCCTGGATGGGATGCTGTCGGGTGGGGCTAATCCAGTGGTTGTTCACTTGCTCAGGCAGCCCCCAATGCCAATAGGGGGACGAGTGGAGGACTGCACGGGATTAGATATCCCTACCCCCTAGGGGGGCCTGTTGAGTCAAGCAGCGACAGGTGGGAGACCAGTAAGGCTTTGGTGAAGGCGACCAAACCTGGGGCAACAGAAAAAGGATGGTATACCATTCCAGTAGTCAAGGGGGCCGGGGGGCTACGGGGGCTGGAGCCTAAATCTTGAAAGCAACGAAAAGGCCACCGGTTCGAGGGGGGTGCACCGCGCGGGGTGAACCTGGGCTCGAAGTCCCATTCCGACGCCGATTCCATGAGCCAGATAACTCAGCGGAGTGGAGTGGAGTTGGTCCCAGCAATCGTGTTTGCACGCCGGGGGGGGGAATGGGCTAAATGCAAAACAAGTCTGTTCACTTTTGACGGGATTTGGGTGGGAGATGCGGTATTGGAGGAAAAAGGGGGGGAAGGATGCGGTGGAGGGGGGGCGCCAAAAACCCGATGGCATTGGCAACAACACACACATGGGCAAAATCCCAGGTCTTTTTTGCACAAGGTGGAGGTGGAGCTAATTCCAGTCTCGGTTGGTCCTATTTACCCGTCGAATTAAGATGGGACAACGGGATTACCGAAAACAAGGGAAAGAAGGGAATAGGTTTATGAAAAATAACCATTAGAAGATGGAACAGTTCAATCACCATGGGGGGGGGAAGCACCCACCCCCCCCACTATTGGGAAGAGCTGCAGACTGAAGGAACTGCTTTGGCGTTCATGCCTTGAGGGGGAACGATAAAGAGCTAAAGGGGCCAAGGGGGGGGGGAGAAACATTTTGCTGAAAAACAGTTGGGGGGAGTAGGGACAAGGTAAGACATTACAGGAACAGAAATAGGGGGGACTAGGGCAGTGTTACTATTATAACCCCAAACACTGATTAAAGCGCATTTGTCCAAGTTTAAAAATGGAAATACAATCTTGTACAGAGGAGATGACGGGTTTGGGGGGAGGTAGGATTTTCCCTAAGGCACACACTTCCAAAAATTGGATGAGGGTTTGCATCTCCCTCTTCGGGTGTCCTCCACACCGAATTGATAACTGGGGCTGAAGAAACAGGGGGGACAGTGGACTAAAAAAGAAACGATGTAGTTTTGGCGGTGGATCTTCAGAAACGGGATGGGGCAAGCAGGCAATTGTTAGAAAAGGGAAGATAACGAATGTGGAATTAGGCGTGCTGGAGAAAAAAATTCTGAATGGGCATACGGTGACCACCCCTTTTAGCGCTTTGAAAACCCTTCGGGGACATGTTTGTTTTTTTTCTACGGATTCTCTTCGCTTCGTTACTCGGATTTTGTAGCCAGAGCGGTTTGCCCAACTTGGAGTTTACCGCCTGGCAGGGCCTCTATCTCTGTTTACCTTCCTGGCGGACTCCCTTCGGGTTGCTCCGATCCTTTTTAAAGGAGAAATAAAATGGGTAGATGTCAGTAATTTGTGCCTTCAACCTAGGGGGGGGGACACCAATTCTTTTCTATAGGGGTGTTTGTATGAAAACAAAAACCAAAGAAGGGAAAAGAGTTTTACGGGACCTCACGATTTAAGATGCTTGTCCCTGCTTCAAAGCAATTCGAACACTGGTAAAAAATCCTCTGGGGAGGCCCAGTTTGGGGGGGTTTTTCTACCAGGAATTCAGGTATTCATCACAAAAACAAATTGCAGCAGTTTGTGTGCAAAAATAATACGCTGTACGTTGAAGAAGGGGCCCGTGTAGCTGGGTTTGACCTCAAATGGTTGGATCCCGAGTAAACTTCCTCGTTGGCCTTTTTATCTTCCAAAGATCAATTTTATTTCTTAAAGCCCCCCTCGCACGTGTAGTTCCGGACCTGGGCAAATTAGGGAGGAGGGGAAAGAAAGAAATGCATCTACGAATGGGCTCATTCACGAGCAAAGAACCGGTTGAAGAAATGTGATGAGAATGCACCAAAATTACAGTGAAAATTTTTTACGCTGTTGTCTCCTTGGCCAGCATCTAAATTTCTAGGACAATAGAAGTTCAAGTGTATTTTCAATACAGATTATTATAAAGAGGACAAGGAAAGAATGAAGCAATTCAGAATAGATAATTTAAAAGGGTTCTAGGTTTTGTGATACACCTCATGTTCCGGCCTGCCAATATCACAGGATCCCTGCAGTCACAGTCTCACGTACCAGTACTCAAAAACTATAAAAATCACTCTTGCTCATTTAAAAAGTCCAGTGTTAGCATATTCAGGAGCCACATACCTGATATTTGCCAAAAATGTGAATGGGTCATCAGGCTAGCTATAATTTTCTGCAATTTTATTGCCCCAAAAAAAAAAAGAAGCATACACGTGTGACCCACGTTACCCAAATGGCCCATTATCTAGTGGCGATATTGGCTTTGTCTACCGAACTAGAGACGCTTAAGACCATCCAAAATTCAGGATATTATTTCCATATATTCACCATCAATCAAGTGGTACTTTTGACTTAAATATTCTCTGTGCAAACCTTTTGGTTTCAATGTTAAGTGCAAAGAAGCAAGCCTGAAGCCCTTCGGAAAAGCCATCAATTCAGTTCTACACTGATCACGTGAACCATCAATATTGGTATTAACGTCTAACAAGGATATGACCTTTAACCAAAATGTAAATGCGAAAACCAAAAAGAGAAAGCATGTTTTGGTCATCAATGATTTGCGTTTGAAAAAACAAGACTCTTACGCCCACTTCGTCTGCAGTGCCAAGGGAGATGTTAAAGGAGACATTCATGAGTTCGTTATCACAACAAGTACACCACGTTGACGCCATAGCACCTGTAGCCAATCCTGCTCTACGATTCCAATGGTTGACATACTCAGACACAGCAATCCTACAAAAGATTGGTGTGGTGGACTTGTTAGTGGTCAGGGCTCATTTATGCGTTGATCTACTATAACCAGCTCATTGTTGAAAAGCTAACTAAATCCACTAGTACATTAGCATGTAATACTTCTGTGGTTTTTGTCATATAACATATAGCTACAGAAACGATAACATAAATTTGGTAGCAAAACTATCATTTGTAATCAGAAACCGGAGGGGAAGGAGTCTCACATGTTCAATCGGATGTCCGAGTTGTTGGCTTTGCAAAACAGGTGGTTTGAAATCAAGTCCATTTAAAAATCTAATTATTCAAAATACTTTTCTCGTACACTCATTAAGATAGAAAATTGACGAATCGAGGGGATTCAAAATATTTACTATCCTATCCTTATAGTTCTTTAGTATGGAAACGATCACACGGTTCCCCAGATTATGAGACTAGGATTGGTAATAAGAATTTTGTTTCGTATATTCAAAATAAATTAAATATCTGTGCCAATATCTTTCTAGTGTTTCCACAGAGACTCTGACCTTGTATGAGTGTACTACTTCAAAAAATCCTCAAAGGGCCACTTTTAGGGGATGAGGAAACAAATTTGCGGGAGGGCACCCGTCTTTTTCTGCCGGAGGGATCCACAGCGAGAAGGGAGGATTTAGAGAGAGGGAGGAGGGTGAGGAGACCAATGTGTGCTTCTCTTATAAAAACTCGTTGATGCCATGGCATATCATGACAGCAGCAGAGGAGCTTCCTACTTTATTGTGAGTATGTGTACTATACTTAGGTGTCTCTTTCAGATTTAGTTCATGCATGATGTGACACAAAAAATGTCTTTTCGTATCCAGTCATTAGAGCTAGTTTGTTTTTGACTAATGCTTCAATAATTTAGTTGCACGATCATAAAAATGAATCGAGTTGTTTTTGCGAGCCTATGCAATGTGTCAACAATTTTTTTGACGCGGGTTCAGTCATATGATCAACATTTTGTTCCCTTGCAGTGTTCTCTATGTAACTTTGGTAATTATCACAAGTTGTGGTGGTAAAGAAAACCTTAACCATCAGTTCTGGTAAGGTCCTGTCCGGTGTTGACAAATTCCCAATCATACAAAGGACAAACACTAAAAAAAGTAGTTGAAATGGATCCATTCAGAAAAAAAATATGCACCTAGGAATTCATTCTACAAAATATCCAAAAGCCTCGTAGATTCTTGTGCTCGAACAGACCAATGGCCTCTAACTTCCACCCTAAATTTTTCTTCTGCCTGGTTCCCTACATGATCCAAAAGAGCCACAATTACAAAAACTATTGCACCATATTATGAACCAAAGGATCAGAGGATGAATGAGTCAAAGGTAGTGTTGATTGTGATGGCAGACTGCTAGTATGAACTTATTCAGTATTGTTATAAAAGCTTCTTTACTGCAACGTCAGTTCCATTGATCCAAACGTCCCCGAATAAACAACTGCCATATCCACCCTCCCAAGGACATCTCCTTGGAAAAAAAGATGTGTAGCAAGTCAAGGTCCCGTAGAGTAAAACAGTGACCACAACCCAGATGCGAGGTCTCGGGCAATCCAAACCAAAGGATGCAGAGTACAAGTGCATATGCTGGATATGATTTCCTCGCGGGTTGGGGGGTCCCGAGCAGTGCCGTCATCTCCAGGGGGGGGGGGGGGGGGGAATATTGAAAAAACTCCCAGCCCCCTTGTCCATTTGAGGTAGGGGCCAAGAGCTTTTGACACTGGCTAACCAAATTTTAAAATTCAAGGCAATCCACATTGATTTTGCCTTCCTGGGGGTCAGGTGGGGCAAAAGGTCTTTTCCACGAAAAATCCATGTCACTAAAAAATTTTTGTTTCATTGTGAGGCGGAAAGGAAACAGGGGCCTTCCACTGCTCCTGGGAAGGGCTTTGAGCTAAAGCAAATTGGTTACCAAAACCTTGTCCCACAAGGGCAATTTTCCTTGGGGACATTTTGGGGGAATATTGTGAGGGACATTTTTGGGGCATGTTTGTGGAAGGGTTTTGTTTTTACCTTGTGCTTTCCTCTTGGATTTATTTCCAATATGGGATAAAAAATAAGGAGGGAGAAATAAAAAAACACCGATTAAAATACCCAACCCCAATTGCAGGGATTTTGCCAAATCACAAAAAAAAACCAAAAAAAAAGTCTCAGACCAAAAAAAAAAAAAAAAAAAAAAAAAAACAACTGGTGTTCTTCTGTGGATAAAATTTCCAGCATTTAGTTGGACCATTTCAGCCTGGGGACAGTTTTTCTTTTTTCTGTAGTTTAAAAAGAGGGCAATTTAAAAAATTAGGGGAATAATTTTTGAGGCAAAAATGATTTGCATTAATTAGGTAGTAATTTCGGGCATCCATGAAATCTAGCAAACAGATTTGGTTAAAATATAAATTGGAATTGTTAAAGGCACTTCATTAAAATGGCAAAAACATTTTTTATAATTCCCCAAAATTATAAAAAACAGGGAAAAAAAATTTTCCAACAAATTTAACATAAATGAATGGAAAAAAGCCCCAGGGGCAAAATTGCTAGAAAAAAAAAAAACCTCATTTTAACAAAGGCCACTACAAGCGGGAAAACGTGATTTAAAAAGGGGGGGGAAAAAAATAAAATCTTACCAGCCAGTTTGCCAAGGTTATTACCGGTCACAACATTTAATGGATCAATGTTTTAAAGGGCAAAAAAAATTGGGGGGAAGATAAAACAAGCAGAAAGGAGAAAAAAAAAAGGGCAATTTTTTTTAACTACCTCTGGTGGGGGTCCTGGGATCTCGCTTTGATCTTGGCCCAAAGGGCGGAAAGGGCTTTCTTCAGGGCCTTTAAACCATGAAAAGGCTTCCACCCCACCAAAAAAAAGTTAAATAGCCCCAAAAACAAAACAAAAACTCAAATGGAACAAAACCTCAGGGAAAAGAAAAAAAAAAAAAAAAACCCCGTGGCTACAAGGGTGGGCACAATTTTTCCAAGCAGAGTAAAAAAGCCAAAGCATTGGTGTTCTTAGGGGGAAAAAAAAAAAACCCGTGAATGGGAATGAGGGGAAAAAAAGAAAAGCATCAAAAAAGGGAAAACCAAAAGAAACAAAAAAAACACAAAAGGAATGGGCTTTAGGAACAGGGGGGGACCAAGGGGGAGGGGGGAAAAAAAAAAGGCTCATCTTTCTCCAATCTTTGAGAGAATTGGGAAAGAAAGGGAGGGGGAATAAGGGGGTTGCACTTAGGGTGTGAAATTGTTCGGTGATTTGCAAATTTTCAAGCGTATTCTTTTTGAGGCCAAGGGGGTTGAACACTTTTCTTTCTTTTGTTGGTTTTGGAAATCTTAAGAATTCGAAGAGGTGCATTGGTTGTTTGTGAGGAAACAAAAGCCACAAAGTTCTTTTCCCTTGGGGAAAGGGGGAGGGGGAAAAGGAAGAGAAAAAAACAGGAAAGGGGAAAAAAAAAGCAAAGAGGAGAAGTTTACAGGGAAATTGACTTTTCCGGGAAAAAAAACAGGGAGGAAAACATTATAAAAAATTGGGATTTTCAAAAAGGAAGGGGGAACAAAACCAAGGGGGAAATAAAAAAAAAACAACAACGCGAAGAGGAAGGGAGAGAAGACGAGAGGAAGGAGGATTGAAAATGAGCGTTCAAAAAAAATTACCAAAGGGGGGGGGTGGACCCCCAAAAAAAAGGCTCCCAAATCCAGCTTTGGGCTGGCTTTGCCTTCTTTCAACAGTAAAACTCACCCCATTTTTAGGCCGGGGGCCCATCCCCCTGTGCAGTTTGTTTGCAGGGTGGTTGGAATTCTTCAGGTCCCAAATACTATCTCCCCTCACAAGGCTATTTTTCAAGCTCCGCAATGTTGGTTGGCGCATAACGTACGTGCTTGCTATAGATTCCGCACTTGCGTTCTTCCAGATTCCGACAGATTCATGTCACTGATTATACGTGCGGTTTGCGGAATTCGTAGTATGGGGTCGCATCGGCATCTGAGGTCAACGACCGTGGCGCCCCTTAACATTGGCCGGCAGACAGCGAGTCCTACGTCGGCATTACGGCCCGCGTCTCGTCTTGGACGCTCGGCACGAACCCGTCGTCTCTCTGCGCCGTCCCTCGCCTTGCGTGCGGCCGGTCGATGCCTCCACGGCCACCCGGCCACCCTTTCAGCTCCCACCACCCTCTCCTCCTCCTCCTCCTCCTGCACTCATGCAAGAGCTGTACCGTGATCAATAAAGTGGCCCCACTCCAAGTGATCACTACCGTTCCTCTTCTCCATCCCTTCCCTCCGAGCAAGCTAGCTCCTCGAGCTCCATCCCCTCCCCTCAGTAGGTGTTGGCTCGTCCCTACGGCGACCGTCAGTCTTTGCCCTCCCCCTCGCCTCCTCTATTCTCCTACAATACCGTCGTCCAAGCCACTCCTCGCCCGCCTCCCTCCTCCTCCCCCCTAACCATACGCCTTCGCCTTCCTCCTCGCCGCGTGCGGTTCCCCGTCGGCTGTGCTTGGCGAGGCGGAGCAGGTCCGGTTCACGCCCTCAAGCCGGCTCGAGACTATGAGTTCGTATTTCCAACGTGGTGGTCACGGTGTAAGGGTAGCTTTGGGGTCGGGTCCACGACGCGACGAAGATGGTGTTTTGGACGGGAGCGCCCGCCGTGAACAAAGATCGTCGTCCCCACGTGAATTCGGTGATGGCCGTGGATGCGGTCGGCTGTGGAGATGATCGACCGTGCGAGGAAGTTGTTTGATGAAATGCCGGCGGAAAGGATGTTGTCCTCTTGGAGTCTATTTTGCGGGCGGATTGTGTCAAGTAGCGAAACTGGCTTGTTTATGGTAGGGATCACAAGAGTTGTTCTGGAGGACACTCTTATGGATTTATTTTAGGGTTGTTCTTCTATGTGTCCACCTGAATGCTGCCTTGCTGGAAACTAAAGGAGGGGAAACGGTAATCACAGAACACATGTGGGTGCGCGTAGGTTGCGATCCATAAGGCTAAATGTGTAGCTTTTCCGCGTGTAGCGGGGGTGGCTGGGGTGCGATGCAGGTGCTAGACGCAAATGAGTTTTACTCTCACCACTGTTTTGCGGCATCTGCTAATCTAG
>PYDT01000344.1:0-13991 GCA_004837865.1 Musa balbisiana | reverse complement strand
ACGCCAAAAGTGGATATATGTTAGATTGACTAAACCACTCTAAATCTCGTTTCATTTACTTTCTACTCTTTATCTTAACTGTTAAACTGTTTTCATTGCTTGAACATCACTTACAACTTTCTACAGGCGCTTCAACTTAAAGATCTTTCCCGAACGGTTTGCATCGAAATCAATTTTATCTAGACGAAAGTCCTTTTAACCGTGAAGTTGTTCTGCGACACTAATTCACGCCCCCCCCCCCTCATAGTGCTTCTTTATCCTAGCAGTAGGATGCTTCAATCAAGATGAGATAATTAAAGCAGAAGATCATGTTAGGCCGGTGGGAACTTTCAAAGATTGGATGTCGAGCCAGAGGATTGTCTACGTATCAACAAAAGTTTTAGACATGGATTCGGGCATTGGGCCCAAGAATGAGGCGGATATTTACCCCAATGATATCAAAGTTTGCGATCCAACTGGCCGATTGGGCAATAGCCCCATAACAAGAGATATGATACGGCGAAGAATCTGACCGAAGCGTCGAGGGACCAATGACATGCCAGACAACCTGATTACTGCTTAGTGTTAATTGTCTATCAAAGTAGTTTTTTACATGTGCATGATTAACTACGTTGGGCTTAGTTAGCTACTATGTCACAGACGGCAAGAACGGTAAAATGCACCAGAACAACTGTGAAAAATGTTCAAGTACCTAAAAGGGCTAGCGATATCAGAGTAATTATGCTGGAGCTGAGCAGTATCGCATTCTCCATTTGTGATGGCTTGGGCCTCCCTTTTTGGGAGGTATCGGCGCGCAGACTCCAGTTTCTATATTTCAGGAGAGAGAGAACTTGAATATGATTTATTCGAAGCCGCACAGGTATGCGAATGATGCATATTATTCAGCATCGGAGGAGTTGAGGAGTAGCTGCGATCTACCTTTGGCGATAGAGAATGTTTGGATTTTTGCGATATTTGGTAACAGGAATTGTGAATATCAAAAACTCATACGCGGGAAATCATTTTTTTGGAGCGAGTCGAGGTGTGGGCACATTATTGGTGTAGAGAAGCAATAAATTGGGGTTTTCAGGACCGATGTTACGAGCTTCTGGAACACAATGGGATCTTCGTAAAAATGATAATTATGAGTGGTACAATGAATTCGATTGGGAAGTCCAATGGCAAAAAGAAGGAGATTCGTTACTCGTTATTTAGTTACGACGGTGAAATGAGGGAATCTATAAAAATAATAACAGGCTCTAGCAAGGAATTCCTGGCGGACCCTATGAGAATTTAGAAGTCCGACGCTTTGACGAGCAAAAAAATCCGAATGAATGATGTTGAATATAGTTATTAGGAAAAAAACCTTAACCCATTGTGAATTGCGAAACACAAGAACTTGACGTGAGAGTAGTAGAAGCCCCAAAAAGGGGGAATTAGGAATATTGGATCGGGAGGATAATAGTGTTTTCCCTTGGAGATGGAAAATTCGTCCACGGCTTCAAATTTGCAAATTCTTCAGCTAGTTAAAAGAATGAAATGGGCGATATCATGGACGATAATAGGTAGATAGAGATCATGATGGGGAGGGGTTTGATCGTTGAAATGATTTAATTGGAGGACAGAGTACAAAACTATCAATTCTTTCTATCTCGGAATCTTAAAAGCATATATGGACTATATGGAACTTTGTACCCATTTGGACCCTTACTTGGGAAATTACACTAGGGGTAATAGTAATTGTGTGTTAGCAAGAGAAATATCTGCAGCGATAAAACGTAGTGGGCATGAATAGGCCGGCCCTGGGCATTCTTCAAGCTATAGCAGATGGAACTAAACTACTTTGTAAGAAGACCTTCTCCCATCTAGAGGCGATGTCGTTTGTTTAGTATTGGACCGTCTATGTGGGTCATATCAATCTACTAAGTTATTTAGTACTTCCTTGGGTATCGACCTAATTTTAGACGATCTCAGTATAGGTGTTTTTTTATGGGTCGCATTTAAGTTATTGCTCCTATGGCTCTTATGTCAGGATACGGATCGAATAATAAAATATTCCTTTTCAGGTGGTCGACGAAGCTGCTGCGCAATATATAGTATGAAATACCATAACTCTATGTGTGTTTATCAATATCTCTACGTGTGATTCGTTGAAACAGACCTTTATACTTTCCTAGAAGTAAAGGATACGAAGTTGAAATGAATTGTATTTGAATAAGGTCTTGTATTTTTTTATTCATCTCGGGTCAATGAGTTAAAACAGATAGTTATAGAGTGAAAAACAAACAACTTTAGAAGTTTGCATGTAGTAATAAGCAAGATAAAATCTCATTTCATATGTACAAGATAAGTTGAAGGAACATAAGCAGTGTAAACTGTTTAACAAAGATTAAGATTACTTCCTTAGTCATATATATTGAAGCGGGTGTAAAAGATCAAACTGTAGGGAGTTTTCATACTGTTGTATTTCTTACCTGCCGTAGATCAATCAAAAAATCAGGTGGACGGGTAGGAAACACCAAAGTGCACCAAGATAGTAATAGAGATATGTAAGGTATAAAAAAAAGAGCTATGTCTACATAAAAAAAAAAAAAAATATAAAAAAAATAAAAAAGAATAAACGATATTGATGCATAAAATAAATAAAAGAAATTAGATACGAAGAGAGATTCGTCCACCTCACATAGATTTGATTCTTCCCCTATAAAAAAAACTTGCAATGCAACCCCAAATTTGTAATTCCATCAATTAATATCTATCAAAAAACCTGAGTTAGTTCGGTTAACCACTTATACCCCATGGTAACAACCCTAAGTATAAACAATGTCTATGTAACCACGATTATATGACAATTGTATATCCCATGTTTTGATTTGGTCCAAGATAATTCTTTTAGGCACCTTTTACAAACTGATTGATAAAGTTGCAAATTCCGTAAAAATGAATAAGCAGACCCATATAAGATATATGCATGAATAGTCCGGAATAGCTAGACTTACTGAAAAAAATTGCATTTGTAAAAATTCATTACCAGTCACAGAATTATCTCGAATTTGGATGGAAAAGGTTTGTGAGTGGAAGTTACACCAGTTGGATAATATATCCAAATCTATTACTCCTTGCTCAAAATGAATTCCATTGATCCAACAAACAAGTAAATAATACCAATATAAGCAGAGGAAATAGCAGTCTTGTCCACTTCGCGAACGGTGGTACAGTAAGTGTAAATTTTTTCGAAAGGAAGTTTAAAGTATCGTAATTTTTTAGTATTATCAAAATTTATACATATCCCTTGGAAAACGAAAGAAGACAATTATTATTCATTGTTGATAAAGGTAAATTTTCTATTGAATGCTTGGGGTACCTCTGCTTTCCCCATAGAGATATTGACTAGGACGAACTATTTTTTTGTGCTACTGTAATCTATTGAAAAGGAACGCGCAAATGTCCATCAAAGGTAAGTAAATACACCCGAAACAATATAAAATGCAGTCAATCCTGATGTGAAACAGTATTATTGCGAAAAAAATTGGTGCAATATCAACCAAACTATCATTAAGAAGTCCATCTTTGGACCAAAAACAGCAAAGGGTGGATACCGCAAATAGAAAGTGTACCTAATACAAAAGTGTTCTTGTAATTGGACAACATATCTTTCTTAAACCAACCTAAGAGCATATCTGACTTTTTGGGGCGAATATCCGAACATAGGGTTCCATTGAATGAAAAATAATCGATCCGGATCCCCAAAAAAAAACAAAAAGCTTTAGAATAGCATGAGTGCTTCAAATGGAATAAAGCAGCTCGATAAGAACCTATATCTAGAGCTAACATTAATTAACCATTGAGACATTGTAGAATCGGCTAAACTTCTTTTTATATCTCTTTGAGCAAGAGCCAAAGTAGCTCCTAGTTAGTACTGGTATATACAACATTTAAAGATATGAATCATTAGTAAGGTATAGCTATGAAAATAGAAGAAGTGAGCTACAAGACAAATTCCTGCTGTACCATAGTCGCAGCGTGTATTAAGAGCGAGAGGGAGTGGGTCCTTCCATGGCCGGGTAACCAGACGTGAAGGGGAAGTGTGCGGATTTAGCAAACTGCAACAAGAATAATAAAAGAGCCACAAAGTAGCAAATAAAGAAAACTGGACCCAATTATTATCGGATCAAGTTATTAGTTATTTCGAACAAATCCCGAAATTCACACTACCTGTTATCCACTAAACAACCTTAACTTCCTAATAATAAACCAAAATACCCTACACGATAGTTACAAAAGTTTTTGGACAAGCACTTGCTGAAGCGGTCGTGGTGAACCAAAATCCATTAATAAATAGGACAACATCCCCCACCAGTTCCAAAAAAATATAAATTGTATCAATGGAAACTGGTAAAAACTAATCCCAACATGGACGCATTGAAAACATCATAATAAGCAAAAAATCCAGATATCCTGATCGTGTGAGACAATATTGTCCCTATTAAATAAGAACCAAGATGCCAAACGTAGTAAATTAGTATTGACATAATAGAACTAATGGGGCGATCAAATATCCGAACTCTAAGGAAAATCATTATTGATGGCCAAGAATCCATAGATAGGAAAGATGGAACTGCATGTATTGGTTGAATAGATAAATGGGCTGAAACACCATAACAACTTAACAGTTAAAACCTAGTAAAAGCCCATATACGCGAATATTTTTTGGTGCTGTTCGGATAGTAGAAGCCACTCCATTGACACAGTAACTGGAAGGGAAAGTAAAAGAAAAGAGTATGATCCAGAATATGATATGTTGTCCATAAGAAAACAAAAAAGAAATCTTTAATCCTTCTACTCTTCTAGTCTAGTCTTAGTAGAATATTCTATGATGGTAATTTTAGCAATTATTATCTAGTATAATAGAACAGGTATAATAATAAAAAAAGAGTTATATCAAAAGGAGTTACTTGTTCTAATATAGATTACTATGATCCATATTTAATTTAAAATAAAAGGACTAGTATCCTATTTGTTCATTTTTTATAGTAATTACCCTAACTCCCTCACTGTAACTCCTTATGAAAACTGATTGATTGGATTCCAATACAATAAGGAAAACTTATGTTCTTGATTGGATTCCAATACAATAAGGAAAACTTATGTTCTTGATTGGATTCCAATACAATAAGGAAAACTTATGTTCATCGGGAAGATACGTCCGTACTTCGTTAGACTGAAATAAAGAGATGAGGTTATCTTTATTGGGTAAGAAATATCTTGTTTAACAAGATTACTACAGTTTGATTGTAATTGAATGACAAACATAGCACTCTGCGCGTAATCAATAATAGAAAAAAATCTTTTTCAAAACAAAAATTCCTTCCTGCTTATATTGTATTTTTTACCCTAGTGTTTGGTGTATTGGATATGTGATGCATACATTAGCGTAATTAATCCATTATATTATGTTTGTTTTGGTGTTAATATGATATGTTTTAATAATATGTTTTAATAAAAGTATGGTTTAAAGGTTTGTAAATATATTTGAAAATGCTTTTTAAAAAAATATATACCAGGGATAAAGTATAGATACTGACTAAAAGGAACAAACCATTTGGAACAAACCAATACATGTCCTTTACATTACAACGATAAAAATGGTAACAATTTGTGAAATGGCAGTCACCAAAAAAAGGTACTTCTATGTCAAAAAAAAACCGTATTCGTAAAAAATATTGCGAAAAAAAAACAAAAAAAAAGGAGTTTTAGCTCAGGAAAGGTTTGCCTTAGCTAAATCGGTTTTTCCACCGGACGTTCAAAAAGTTTTTTTGGTTGCAACAAACAATAATAAAGTCTTGGAATAAGTCGGAATTGACATACTCGAAGAACTTCGAACCATGTTTTTACGATGCACGATTCACATTAATTAATGATTGAACTCTTCAATTCAATATGAGTTAGAACAGCTGTTGTAGTATGTAAGATGTGTATGTGAATAAAGGTAGATTCGAATTCTGAATATTTTTTCTATCTACTTTTCACAATAGAAAAATATTTTTTTATTGTGGCAAAAGTAGAGGATGATTACGATAGAAATGAAAAATTCTTTTGTTTTAATGCCTCACAAAAACCAATTTGTTTGGAAATCTTAACATTATATATATGTATGAGAGATTAATACTCGAATGTACTAAGGAATGATATAAGGTGTCCCCCCCCCCCCCCCCCCCCCCCCTCATTCGGTAGGAAAATTCAAAATTCTTGTGAGTTAGTGATGAAATTGTTAGACAGAGTTAAATTTGAATGCCGGTTATGTAATTTCTTCATGAAAAAATCTTTTTCATTTTGTTTGAATCTATGAAATAAAATCGGATAAATAAAAAACGAATCAAAAAATAGAAAAGGAACAGTCTTAGTTCTACCTCAAACCTCGACCGACAACAAAAACTACTTGAGGTCTAACTTTTTGGAAGAACTTAGTTTCTAGTACGCGAAAGTTTATTATTAAAACTAAACTTACAATGATCCCAACTAAAGATTATTTTTTTTGAATATAGATTCAAATAGGATGAATAGAGATTAAAATAGGAATTAAATGAATCTTTATTTATCGATTCTAATGTTTACTAAACTATATTGAATCTTGATTCTCGACGATTCAACGTGAATTGACTATTATTATTTCAAGTAAGCCGCCATGGTGAAATTGGTAGACACGCTGCTCTGTAGGAAGCAGGTAGAGCTCTCGGTTCGAGTCCGAGTGGCGGCATCCTATAAATCTAGAAAATAAATCCTCTAAAAGAGACACAACGAATCCTATAATGTATTCAATTCTCGATTTCAATTCTCTAATGGGGAAACCCCTTTTATGATATTTACAACTTTAGAACATATATTAACTCATATCTCTTTTTCGATAATTTCAATTGTGATTACGATTCATTTAATGATCTTATTAGTCCGCGAAATCGTAGGATTGCGTGATTCATTGGAAAAAGGGATGATAGCCACTTTTTTCTCTATAACAGGATTATTAGTTTCTCGTTGGGTTTTAGGGACATTTTCCATTAAGTAATTTATACGAGTCATTAATCTCCCTTCGTGTAGTTTCTCCATTATTCATATGATTACAAGATGGGGAACATAAAAAGATTTTTAAGCACAATAAACCGCACCAAAGTACCATTTTTACACAAGGCTTGCACTCGGGTTTTCTTTTTAACTGAAATGCATTCAATCCGCAAATATTAGTTACCTGCTCACAATCGTCAGTGGTTAATGAGCAGTAAGTATGGATGTTATTAAGCTATGCAGCTCTTTATGCGGATCATTTTATCAGTCGCTTTTCGTCATTACATTTTTTTTTCCCCCCCCGCAAAAAAAAACACGAATTTTTGTAAAGGTAATAATTTCTTAATTAAGCCCTTTTTCTTTGGGAGATCATATTTGAATGAAAAAAGAAGGGGTTTTAAAAAACACTTCTTTCTTCATTTCGAATTAGTATACTTCAATTGACTCAACGTTGGATATTGGCGTTATCGTGTTCATTTAGTTTAGGATTTACCTTTTTAACCATATGCATTCTTGTGGACGCAGTATGGGCTAAGGAGGCATGGGGATCTATTGGAATTGGGACCCCAAAGAACTTGGGTGTTTATTACTTGGACCATATTCGCGATTATACATACTAGAAATAGGAATACATATTAGAAAGTAGAACAAATCAAAGTTTTGAAAAGTACGAATTCGGCACTTGTGGCTTCTATAGGATTTTTATAATTGGGATATGTTATTTCTGGGAATCATTCTATTAGGAAAAAGGTTCTACATAGTTCGTTCCTTCACATTAACAATCTTACTTGAATAACTAAACAGAAAATAATGGACTTAAACTACATAAAGAACTACATAAGAACATCATCCCATATATATATATAAAGCTTCTTGTTTGTGCGAGTTTTTGAGAACGTTGAATCATTCCTTATTCAACCACGGTTCTCAAAAACTAAAAGATTCATTACAATTCTATTCACTTTGTCTTTGCATTGTACAGCGAACGATTTTAAAAATCTCAAAATCAAGACAAAACTTCGATTCCGTATTATTAATGAAGGGGGACTATCGATGAAAGTAATTAGATAGGATAGCTTGCCACCCTGTAAAGTGAATGGAGAGAACGAAAATCCGGATATAATAACACTCCTATTACGGGTAGAAAGATACAGATTGACACCAATAGTTCTCGTGGCCAGAATACAGCAAAATTTAGAGTTTGGAAACAGTGACTAGCTTGTAGCCATAGAAAATCTGACGTACCATACGTAATAAATCAATCGGAGTTAAATCATTCCAATTGCCATTTACAAATAGTAATAGCAGTGGCATGAAACGGTATTTGGAACTAGTAATTATTCAAAAAAAATACTAATAATTCCGCAAACAAACCACATTTGCAAATGCAGAGAAGCAATCGAAAAACAATACTGAACATGGTCTAAATAGTGTTTGGCATTGGGATCGATATACCCCCCATTTCGTCGAGATAAACAAGACCGTATTTCTTCCACAAATCGGTCCTTGCAAGAAAAATAAGCGCAGCAGCAATAAATCCTGAGAGAGTATTTGGTTAAAATGGCACCGTGAGGGGTCCCTTCCGGTTATAGAACCAATTCCTATAATTGTGAAACCCATGTGAGTACAGGAGGATAGGCTATTCTTTTTTTTTAAATTCCGTTGACAGAGAGAGGTTGAAGATGCATAGATTATTTGGAACTCGTTCCCAACTATACCAACCAGGAAAAATATAGAATCGAGCGTGGGGTGGTAATAATTCCAGTTGATCCGATAATCCCATATGCGCCCATTTTAAAAGATTCCAGCTAGAAGCATACATGGTACTGTAATGTGCTTTCCAGGGTACTGGTAACCAGTATGTAGGTATAATCGGCGATTGACAGCATAAGCAATAAGGATCCAAAAAATATATATTATTTACATGCCACAGGCATGATGCATTAGTTAATTTTGAAAAATCTAATTTGGGTTCATTAGGGGCCATATTAACCCTACCTAGAACTCCTATAAGAGAGAAAAAATGGAGAGCCCCCCCGCAGTGTACAAAATAAACTTTGTGGCCGAGTAGAGACGTTTCTTTCCTCCCCCACAGGAATAAAAGGAAATAAAAGGACTAACTTCTAACTACCACAGCACTGAAAAAAGTAAAAGGTCTCGAGAAGAAATCCTCCTACTGACGATGTACCATTGCTAACATGAGAAAAATAGAACAAGCGCGAATTTCGAGTAAACTGGCCAAGCCGCTAAGAGCTAAAGTAGTGTGATAAATCCTGTCAGGTAAATAGGTCCTATGGAAAGCCCATCGATTCAGTTCCAGTGGAAAATCAAAAATATCTATCCATTTTAAATCTTCCTCCACTTGGGTTAATGGATCGCAATTGGAACATGATAACAGGAAAAACATAGGTCGTTAGAAGGAGCTCCAACGAGAATATACATTATAGCATACCAGCTTCTAACCATCTTATTCCTTTATGAGGAAGAAAAGAAAAGGAAGAACCGACGGGGTATCCGGCAAACACAAGTATTGTTAACCAAGGAAAATAACTCGTTATAAAGACAAGATACGTTTTGACCAGAAAAAACCGTGCTCGAATTAGAAAAAAAATACTATATGTCAGCGAGTACGGGCTTTTGGCGGTTTAAAGAAGCGAATCAATTGATTCAAGTGGATTGTTTGTAAGTACAATAACCTAGACCCATGCTGAGAGTTGTTTCATATGATAAAATAAAACGGGAACTCCAAAAAACTCCGTTTGGAAAGCGGATTCACATCTTAAAGACCCACACAGTCCCGGGTCTTGGTGCCGGAAGCCAATTTGCTTAGCTTTAATCCGTCCAAGGTATCATTTCCAATACATCTGTGGGGGCAGCTCGTACGCATTGAGTACACCTATACATGTATCATAAATTTTTACATTGAATGTGACATTGGATCATAAATTACCAGGTTTGAACATCAAAAATTTTCAATCTTGGTAGAAAATTAGTCTTTATATTATAGACACCAGACGAAGCCAGTGGTTTATTAAAATTTTAAGATCAAAATGTTCTAAATATGTTCATGAGAAAAAGCACGGAGACTTTGATTTCCGTTCGTTTCAAAAATCATGATCATACGAGCCACAGTGTAAATTAAAATTGGCCGACAAAAACAAATTGATCAATCATTAAATAAATATTTCAATATCATATTTGACATATGAATATTATAAAACATAAACTAAATTATACTTCATATTTGAAATATGAATATATAAAAATAAAACTAATTAGGTAATTAATTTATTTCTAATAGATTAACATATTATAGTAATAATATTATTTTTATTATGTATGATAATATTTATAAGATTCTACAGTATGTATATTATAATATTTATATATTTACAGTATATTAATTATTATCGAATAACAATAACAGTATATTATTATATAATACATTAAAAATCCAAATATACATTTAAAAATAAATTAAAAAAATTAAATGAAAATACATTAAAATTAATACATTAAAAATTTGAAAACATTAAAATAAATACATTAAAACTAATAAAATAAACCAATAAAAAACGCAAATAAAAAATTATAATACCAATAAACTTAAGAATATAATTATTTTCCATTAATGGAAATGAAAGTGAAAGAATAGAAAAAGAATAGAAAAATATGCCAAGTTAATTTTTATTTGTCTTTATGCTTTATCATGTTGTGCGGTGTCTTGATTTATTGATCATTATAACTGATTATTCAATATATGATCATGATAATTATCAAGAATTATTCAACAACTTCGATTGCTGATTTAGAAAGTATAATTAAAACGTTTAAACAGTATAATACTAAATACGGATTAAATAATCTTTCAAAACCAAAAAATATAAAATTGTATTACAAAAAAAAAACAATAAAAAAGATATGAAATATGTAAAAAACGATACTGTAAATATAACCGACCATTAAAAAACAAAATAATCAAATACGCAGTTGATTTCTGTTGCGGATGAATCGACGAAACAATAGCTAGACAAGAGCGGCTTCAGCAGCTGCACAGCTATAATAAACGATTGAGAAAAGTTTCATTTTAATTGGGACTAAAATATATCAGAAAATGTTGACAAGTAATAGACACCGAATTTCGTATAAGCTCAAGACACATAAGTGCCGAACATGTTTCGACTTGTGGATCAATCCCTAGAGACCGATAGAAAATTAAATAACCAATCAAAAAAAGTACATGCTCGAACATCATGAATAACCTTACAATCTCGACTCATTTCAATATGAACAATTCAAGGCGATTCGATTGTTTATTTATTTAGAACTTCTCATTCTAAAACTTTTACTTCTTTTAAAATTCTAAGTATTTCTATGGGAAGCCATAGGAATTGCACATCAAGGAAATAAAAGAATTATAGAAATAGTTCAAAGGGAAGATACAAATCTGTCGATTATGAATCCCAATTTGTTGAAACGTGTCTTATTAGGTAAGTGTTATATAATCTGGTTTGTCTTGTAGTCCAATAATCCGTACCATGACGTATCTGGTTATAGTAGTAATTAGTTGAAAGAAACAGATACTGTACAAAACCGTGAAGTGACGCCATTCTCCAAGGGTCCAAAAATACGAATATTGGACTATTCTGAACCTTCAGGACCAACATACCGAAATATGATTAAGACATTACGGCTCCCACATAAAGAGTAGCTGGCGGCAGCTACAAAAAAAAAGAGTTCGATGGATGTAGAATAAGGAGATACAAACAAGAAACCAATCCCAACGAAAAAGCAGAATAAATAGGATTGGTAAGTATACTACCCCCAGACCCATGTATAAAGCAACTGACCCCAGAAAGGCTCAAGAATATAATGTATGTCCAGGTTAAATCCATTGTATACTATGTAAAAAAAAATTATAAGTCAAATATGACCTTATAAATGCGTCCAGGAAAGGAAAAGGGTACCCATTTTTTATTGTATAGGATATGTCATATGTATTGTATAATGATATGTTCATATTGAATTAAATCTTAAATATGGATAATAGTATTAATTTTATTGGATATGAATCATTCTATATAGATTAATATAGATCTTAATTTATATATAGCTATAATTATTAATTAGATATAATTTTAATATGATATAATCTTTTATTGGGCCAATCCTACTTACTTTTATCCAAAAGAAAACGAATAAAAAAAGTAGTTGAAATTGTATATGCGACCTTCCGTGAGAAATATATTACAGTTTAAATCAAAGAGTGGTTCTCACCAATCTATAGTTAAAATGATTATTTTGTTAGTTACTGACCAATTAATGATTTAATAATTATTGGAGTTATGACCAACCAAAATAAAAAAGTTTTGAGCTTTTATATAAAACAAAAATCTTGTACCGGTAATCGTTCTGAATCAAAGGGTTTATCTTTATCAGTTTGATTTGAGTAGAATCATAACTGTTTGAATTGTGTAATATCCAATTACTGACCATTGGTAACCGACTCAAAGCAATTTGATTATAATCAATTCGTGACGATCATAAAGTAGGAAGCTCATATTCTGCAGTCAATGGAAAACGTTTGTGGACAATACTCGACACATGTTACCAAAATTAATATCAGGACCCGAAATCATACTATAATTAAGGCAATTGTTCTTTTTATATTCTTCCAATCTCAATCAACAAAGGTAGATCATTGGGCATACCGAACAATACTTCGCAAGCAATACATTATCAAATTCAAAGTGAATGCGACCACGAAAACGCTCTGATGTAATTGATTTCTCATAAGGAATTGAATAGTTAAGGTAAACGGTTTGTGTGGAATAGGTAATTATGAAACTTGACCAATATACCTGCAGCTCGTAGTGTTTGTTGACAATAATGTCATGAACCCAGTTACATGGAAAATATTGTGATACCATAAATATAATGATGTTTCTTTCTCGTGTTGCAAGAGGTTATGAATCTAGAATATCGTTATCGTATTCTGTTATTTATAGTGAAAACCAAGGTGGAATGAGGTTGTCAAGAATAGATTACCCAACGAACTCGTAAAAGAAAATTTCCATCCAAGATTTAATAGCTGTCCTATTCATCTAGGTAAAGTCCATCTGTGTGATAGAAATGAACCAGAAACAAATAAGCTTTAACTAATGTAATAAAGATACCAATTGTAATCCAAAAGACTCCAGCATTTTTTATCCGAAAAGACCGGAATGGAGATGTACGGAATAGATAAATTCCACCCACCTAAGTAAAGAACCGTTACGAATAACGAAGAAGCTAATGATTTAGGTAAGAAGCAAGATAAAAGAAACCAATCTGATTACTGAATATTCGGTTTGATAAAATGATACTAATTCATGCCTCCGCTTCTGGTAAATCAAAGGGCATCTTTAACATTCAGCTAGAGAAGAAATTATGAAAACTATAAAATCCTATGGGGCTGACGCCATAGATTCCACCCCCAAAAGCCATATTGGACTGTGCTTCAAACTATATAAACTGACTAACTTTAGATAATTATACGTCGAATAACATTACTGTTTCCATACGATTGCAAAACCGTACATGAGACCTCAGCTTCATACGGTCTCTATGGCCACACAAAGAACTGTAAGGAACGGTTCGATATTATCACCCTTTCTTTTGGGGTAACTAGAATAAAGATATATCAGAGAGTACAAAATAACAATGGAATTCCGTTTGCTTAGAATAAAAAAAGTGCTTCGGAATTAATCTCATCCCTTCATTGATAAGGAAAAAGTATTTTTCTTGTTCGGTAAGAACTCGCCCTTCAATTAAAAGACTAGTTATATCAATAAAGTCTAAGAAATTAAGAATTAGAATTGGTCAATTAATGTGATAAAAAATTCACCCATATGGATGGGAAAAAAGAATAAATAAATAAAAAATCTCTTTTTTATTCATTCGATTATTACATT
>PYDT01000145.1:54534-100000 GCA_004837865.1 Musa balbisiana | reverse complement strand
CGAGTGCGATCACACCAGCACTAAAGCACCGGATCCCATCAGAACTCCGAAGTTAAGTGTGCTTGGGCGAGAATAGTAATAGGCTTGGTGACCCCCAGGGAAGTCCTCGTGTTGCACTCCTTTTTGCGCCCGAGCGAGCGAACCCCCTTCCGCAGGCGTCCGAGGCGATGGTTTTTGGGCCCGGAATCTTTCGTGACCGCTTCGCAGTCAGCCTCGTGGGGCTCGGAGAGAGGTTTCCGGATTGGGGTCGCAATCGCGATTCCGGGATGGCTCGAGAAAGTTACGACGGTTCTTGCGCGACCCACGCACGGGCGGCGACGCGAATTGGGCGACGGACGAAGCATGCAAAACGAGTGCGATCACACCAGCACTAAAGCACCGGATCCCATCAGAACTCCGAAGTTAAGTGTGCTTGGGCGAGAATAGTAATAGGCTTGGTGACCCCCAGGGAAGTCCTCGTGTTGCACTCCTTTTTGCGCCCGAGCGAGCGAACCCCCTTCCGCAGGCGTCCGAGGCGATGGTTTTTGGGCCCGGAATCTTTCGTGACCGCTTCGCAGTCAGCCTCGTGGGGATCGGAGAGAGGTTTCCGGATTGGGGTCGCAATCGCGATTCCGGGATGGCTCGAGAAAGTTACGACGGTTCTTGCGCGACCCACGCACGGGCGGCGACGCGAATTGGGCGACGGACGAAGCATGCAAAACGAGTGCGATCACACCAGCACTAAAGCACCGGATCCCATCAGAACTCCGAAGTTAAGTGTGCTTGGGCGAGAATAGTAATAGGCTTGGTGACCCCCAGGGAAGTCCTCGTGTTGCACTCCTTTTTGCGCCCGAGCGAGCGAACCCCCTTCCGCAGGCGTCCGAGGCGATGGTTTTTGGGCCCGGAATCTTTCGTGACCGCTTCGCAGTCAGCCTCGTGGGGCTCGGAGAGAGGTTTCCGGATTGGGGTCGCAATCGCGATTCCGGGATGGCTCGAGAAAGTTACGACGGTTCTTGCGCGACCCACGCACGGGCGGCGACGCGAATTGGGCGACGGACGAAGCATGCAAAACGAGTGCGATCACACCAGCACTAAAGCACCGGATCCCATCAGAACTCCGAAGTTAAGTGTGCTTGGGCGAGAATAGTAATAGGCTTGGTGACCCCCAGGGAAGTCCTCGTGTTGCACTCCTTTTTGCGCCCGAGCGAGCGAACCCCCTTCCGCAGGCGTCCGAGGCGATGGTTTTTGGGCCCGGAATCTTTCGTGACCGCTTCGCAGTCAGCCTCGTGGGGCTCGGAGAGAGGTTTCCGGATTGGGGTCGCAATCGCGATTCCGGGATGGCTCGAGAAAGTTACGACGGTTCTTGCGCGACCCACGCACGGGCGGCGACGCGAATTGGGCGACGGACGAAGCATGCAAAACGAGTGCGATCACACCAGCACTAAAGCACCGGATCCCATCAGAACTCCGAAGTTAAGTGTGCTTGGGCGAGAATAGTAATAGGCTTGGTGACCCCCAGGGAAGTCCTCGTGTTGCACTCCTTTTTGCGCCCGAGCGAGCGAACCCCCTTCCGCAGGCGTCCGAGGCGATGGTTTTTGGGCCCGGAATCTTTCGTGACCGCTTCGCATGTCAGCCTCGTGGGGCTCGGAGAGAGGTTTCCGGATTGGGGTCGCAATCGCGATTCCGGGATGGCTCGAGAAAGTTACGACGGTTCTTGCGCGACCCACGCACGGGCGGCGACGCGAATTGGGCGACGGACGAAGCATGCAAAACGAGTGCGATCACACCAGCACTAAAGCACCGGATCCCATCAGAACTCCGAAGTTAAGTGTGCTTGGGCGAGAATAGTAATAGGCTTGGTGACCCCCAGGGAAGTCCTCGTGTTGCACTCCTTTTTGCGCCCGAGCGAGCGAACCCCCTTCCGCAGGCGTCCGAGGCGATGGTTTTTGGGCCCGGAATCTTTCGTGACCGCTTCGCAGTCAGCCTCGTGGGGATCGGAGAGAGGTTTCCGGATTGGGGTCGCAATCGCGATTCCGGGATGGCTCGAGAAAGTTACGACGGTTCTTGCGCGACCCACGCACGGGCGGCGACGCGAATTGGGCGACGGACGAAGCATGCAAAACGAGTGCGATCACACCAGCACTAAAGCACCGGATCCCATCAGAACTCCGAAGTTAAGTGTGCTTGGGCGAGAGTAGTAATAGGCTTGGTGACCCCCTGGGAAGTCCTCGTGTTGCACTCCTTTTTGCGCCCGAGCGAGCGAACCCCCTTCCGCAGGCGTCCGAGGCGATGGTTTTTGGGCCCGGAATCTTTCGTGACCGCTTCGCAGTCAGCCTCGTGGGGCTCGGAGAGAGGTTTCCGGATTGGGGTCGCAATCGCGATTCCGGGATGGCTCGAGAAAGTTACGACGGTTCTTGCGCGACCCACGCACGGGCGGCGACGCGAATTGGGCGACGGACGAAGCATGCAAAACGAGTGCGATCACACCAGCACTAAAGCACCGGATCCCATCAGAACTCCGAAGTTAAGTGTGCTTGGGCGAGAGTAGTAATAGGCTTGGTGACCCCCATGGGAAGTCCTCGTGTTGCACTCCTTTTTGCGCCCGAGCGAGCGAACCCCCTTCCGCAGGCGTCCGAGGCGATGGTTTTTGGGCCCGGAATCTTTCGTGACCGCTTCGCAGTCAGCCTCGTGGGGCTCGGAGAGAGGTTTCCGGATTGGGGTCGCAATCGCGATTCCGAGATGGCTCGAGAAAGTTACGACGGTTCTTGCGCGACCCACGCACGGGCGGCGACGCGAATTGGGCGACGGACGAAGCATGCAAAACGAGTGCGATCACACCAGCACTAAAGCACCGGATCCCATCAGAACTCCGAAGTTAAGCGTGCTTGGGCGAGAGTAGTAATAGGCTTGGTGACCCCCTGGGAAGTCCTCGTGTTGCACTCCTTTTTGCGCCCGAGCGAGCGAACCCCCTTCCGCAGGCGTCCGAGGCGATGGTTTTTGGGCCCGGAATCTTTCGTGACCGCTTCGCAGTCAGCCTCGTGGGGCTCGGAGAGAGGTTTCCGGATTGGGGTCGCAATCGCGATTCCGGATGGCTCGAGAAAGTTACGACGGTTCTTGCGCGACCCACGCACGGGCGGCGACGCGAATTGGGCGACGGACGAAGCATGCAAAACGAGTGCGATCACACCAGCACTAAAGCACCGGATCCCATCAGAACTCCGAAGTTAAGTGTGCTTGGGCGAGAAGTAGTAATAGGCTTGGTGACCCCCAGGGAAGTCCTCGTGTTGCACTCCTTTTTGCGCCCGAGCGAGCGAACCCCCTTCCGCAGGCGTCCGAGGCGATGGTTTTTGGGCCCGGAATCTTTCGTGACCGCTTCGCAGTCAGCCTCGTGGGGCTCGGAGAGAGGTTTCCGGATTGGGGTCGCAATCGCGATTCCGGGATGGCTCGAGAAAGTTACGACGGTTCTTGCGCGACCCACGCACGGGCGGCGACGCGAATTGGGCGACGGACGAAGCATGCAAAACGAGTGCGATCACACCAGCACTAAAGCACCGGATCCCATCAGAACTCCGAAGTTAAGTGTGCTTGGGCGAGAAGTAGTAATAGGCTTGGTGACCCCCTGGGAAGTCCTCGTGTTGCACTCCTTTTTGCGCCCGAGCGAGCGAACCCCCTTCCGCAGGCGTCCGAGGCGATGGTTTTTGGGCCCGGAATCTTTCGTGACCGCTTCGCAGTCAGCCTCGTGGGGCTCGGAGAGAGGTTTCCGGATTGGGGTCGCAATCGCGATTCCGGGATGGCTCGAGAAAGTTACGACGGTTCTTGCGCGACCCACGCACGGGCGGCGACGCGAATTGGGCGACGGACGAAGCATGCAAAACGAGTGCGATCACACCAGCACTAAAGCACCGGATCCCATCAGAACTCCGAAGTTAAGTGTGCTTGGGCGAGAAGTAGTAATAGGCTTGGTGACCCCCATGGGAAGTCCTCGTGTTGCACTCCTTTTTGCGCCCGAGCGAGCGAACCCCCTTCCGCAGGCGTCCGAGGCGATGGTTTTTGGGCCCGGAATCTTTCGTGACCGCTTCGCATGTCAGCCTCGTGGGGCTCGGAGAGAGGTTTCCGGATTGGGGTCGCAATCGCGATTCCGGGATGGCTCGAGAAAGTTACGACGGTTCTTGCGCGACCCACGCACGGGCGGCGACGCGAATTGGGCGACGGACGAAGCATGCAAAACGAGTGCGATCACACCAGCACTAAAGCACCGGATCCCATCAGAACTCCGAAGTTAAGCGTGCTTGGGCGAGAGTAGTAATAGGCTTGGTGACCCCCAGGGAAGTCCTCGTGTTGCACTCCTTTTTGCGCCCGAGCGAGCGAACCCCCTTCCGCAGGCGTCCGAGGCGATGGTTTTTGGGCCCGGAATCTTTCGTGACCGCTTCGCAGTCAGCCTCGTGGGGCTCGGAGAGAGGTTTCCGGATTGGGGTCGCAATCGCGATTCCGGGATGGCTCGAGAAAGTTACGACGGTTCTTGCGCGACCCACGCACGGGCGGCGACGCGAATTGGGCGACGGACGAAGCATGCAAAACGAGTGCGATCACACCAGCACTAAAGCACCGGATCCCATCAGAACTCCGAAGTTAAGCGTGCTTGGGCGAGAGTAGTAATAGGCTTGGTGACCCCCAGGGAAGTCCTCGTGTTGCACTCCTTTTTGCGCCCGAGCGAGCGAACCCCCTTCCGCAGGCGTCCGAGGCGATGGTTTTTGGGCCCGGAATCTTTCGTGACCGCTTCGCAGTCAGCCTCGTGGGGCTCGGAGAGAGGTTTCCGGATTGGGGTCGCAATCGCGATTCCGGGATGGCTCGAGAAAGTTACGACGGTTCTTGCGCGACCCACGCACGGGCGGCGACGCGAATTGGGCGACGGACGAAGCATGCAAAACGAGTGCGATCACACCAGCACTAAAGCACCGGATCCCATCAGAACTCCGAAGTTAAGCGTGCTTGGGCGAGAAGTAGTAATAGGCTTGGTGACCCCCTGGGAAGTCCTCGTGTTGCACTCCTTTTTGCGCCCGAGCGAGCGAACCCCCTTCCGCAGGCGTCCGAGGCGATGGTTTTTGGGCCCGGAATCTTTCGTGACCGCTTCGCAGTCAGCCTCGTGGGGCTCGGAGAGAGGTTTCCGGATTGGGGTCGCAATCGCGATTCCGGGATGGCTCGAGAAAGTTACGACGGTTCTTGCGCGACCCACGCACGGGCGGCGACGCGAATTGGGCGACGGACGAAGCATGCAAAACGAGTGCGATCACACCAGCACTAAAGCACCGGATCCCATCAGAACTCCGAAGTTAAGCGTGCTTGGGCGAGAGTAGTAATAGGCTTGGTGACCCCCTGGGAAGTCCTCGTGTTGCACTCCTTTTTGCGCCCGAGCGAGCGAACCCCCTTCCGCAGGCGTCCGAGGCGATGGTTTTGGGCCCGGAATCTTTCGTGACCGCTTCGCAGTCAGCCTCGTGGGGCTCGGAGAGAGGTTTCCGGATTGGGGTCGCAATCGCGATTCCGGGATGGCTCGAGAAAGTTACGACGGTTCTTGCGCGACCCACGCACGGGCGGCGACGCGAATTGGGCGACGGACGAAGCATGCAAAACGAGTGCGATCACACCAGCACTAAAGCACCGGATCCCATCAGAACTCCGAAGTTAAGCGTGCTTGGGCGAGAGTAGTAATAGGCTTGGTGACCCCCTGGGAAGTCCTCGTGTTGCACTCCTTTTTGCGCCCGAGCGAGCGAACCCCCTTCCGCAGGCGTCCGAGGCGATGGTTTTTGGGCCCGGAATCTTTCGTGACCGCTTCGCAGTCAGCCTCGTGGGGCTCGGAGAGAGGTTTCCGGATTGGGGTCGCAATCGCGATTCCGAGATGGCTCGAGAAAGTTACGACGGTTCTTGCGCGACCCACGCACGGGCGGCGACGCGAATTGGGCGACGGACGAAGCATGCAAAACGAGTGCGATCACACCAGCACTAAAGCACCGGATCCCATCAGAACTCCGAAGTTAAGCTGTGCTTGGGCGAGAGTAGTAATAGGCTTGGTGACCCCCTGGGAAGTCCTCGTGTTGCACTCCTTTTTGCGCCCGAGCGAGCGAACCCCCTTCCGCAGGCGTCCGAGGCGATGGTTTTTGGGCCCGGAATCTTTCGTGACCGCTTCGCAGTCAGCCTCGTGGGGCTCGGAGAGAGGTTTCCGGATTGGGGTCGCAATCGCGATTCCGAGATGGCTCGAGAAAGTTACGACGGTTCTTGCGCGACCCACGCACGGGCGGCGACGCGAATTGGGCGACGGACGAAGCATGCAAAACGAGTGCGATCACACCAGCACTAAAGCACCGGATCCCATCAGAACTCCGAAGTTAAGCGTGCTTGGGCGAGAGTAGTAATAGGCTTGGTGACCCCCTGGGAAGTCCTCGTGTTGCACTCCTTTTTGCGCCCGAGCGAGCGAACCCCCTTCCGCAGGCGTCCGAGGCGATGGTTTTTGGGCCCGGAATCTTTCGTGACCGCTTCGCAGTCAGCCTCGTGGGGCTCGGAGAGAGGTTTCCGGATTGGGGTCGCAATCGCGATTCCGAGATGGCTCGAGAAAGTTACGACGGTTCTTGCGCGACCCACGCACGGCGGCGACGCGAATTGGGCGACGGACGAAGCATGCAAAACGAGTGCGATCACACCAGCACTAAAGCACCGGATCCCATCAGAACTCCGAAGTTAAGCGTGCTTGGGCGAGAGTAGTAATAGGCTTGGTGACCCCCTGGGAAGTCCTCGTGTTGCACTCCTTTTTGCGCCCGAGCGAGCGAACCCCCTTCCGCAGGCGTCCGAGGCGATGGTTTTTGGGCCCGGAATCTTTCGTGACCGCTTCGCAGTCAGCCTCGTGGGGCTCGGAGAGAGGTTTCCGGATTGGGGTCGCAATCGCGATTCCGAGATGGCTCGAGAAAGTTACGACGGTTCTTGCGCGACGCGCACTTGGGCGACGAACGAAGCACGCAAAACGAGTGCGATCACACCAGCACTAAAGCACCGGATCCCATCAGAACTCCGAAGTTAAGCGTGCTTGGGCGAGAGTAGTAATAGGCTTGGTGACCCCCTGGGAAGTCCTCGTGTTGCACTCCTTTTTGCGCCCGAGCGAGCGAACCCCCTTCCGCAGGCGTCCGAGGCGATGGTTTTTGGGCCCGGAATCTTTCGTGACCGCTTCGCAGTCAGCCTCGTGGGGCTCGGAGAGAGGTTTCCGGATTGGGGTCGCAATCGCGATTCCGAGATGGCTCGAGAAAGTTACGACGGTTCTTGCGCGACGCGCACTTGGGCGACGAACGAAGCACGCAAAACGAGTGCGATCACACCAGCACTAAAGCACCGGATCCCATCAGAACTCCGAAGTTAAGCGTGCTTGGGCGAGAGTAGTAATAGGCTTGGTGACCCCCTGGGAAGTCCTCGTGTTGCACTCCTTTTTGCGCCCGAGCGAGCGAACCCCCTTCCGCAGGCGTCCGAGGCGATGGTTTTTGGGCCCGGAATCTTTCGTGACCGCTTCGCAGTCAGCCTCGTGGGGCTCGGAGAGAGGTTTCCGGATTGGGGTCGCAATCGCGATTCCGAGATGGCTCGAGAAAGTTACGACGGTTCTTGCGCGACCACGCACGGCGGCGACGCGAATTGGGCGACGGAACGAAGCACGCAAAACGAGTGCGATCACACCAGCACTAAAGCACCGGATCCCATCAGAACTCCGAAGTTAAGCGTGCTTGGGCGAGAGTAGTAATAGGCTTGGTGACCCCCTGGGAAGTCCTCGTGTTGCACTCCTTTTTGCGCCCGAGCGAGCGAACCCCCTTCCGCAGGCGTCCGAGGCGATGGTTTTTGGGCCCGGAATCTTTCGTGACCGCTTCGCAGTCAGCCTCGTGGGGCTCGGAGAGAGGTTTCCGGATTGGGGTCGCAATCGCGATTCCGAGATGGCTCGAGAAAGTTACGACGGTTCTTGCGCGACCCACGCACGGCGGCGACGCGAATTGGGCGACGGACGAAGCATGCAAAACGAGTGCGATCACACCAGCACTAAAGCACCGGATCCCATCAGAACTCCGAAGTTAAGCGTGCTTGGGCGAGAGTAGTAATAGGCTTGGTGACCCCCTGGGAAGTCCTCGTGTTGCACTCCTTTTTGCGCCCGAGCGAGCGAACCCCCTTCCGCAGGCGTCCGAGGCGATGGTTTTTGGGCCCGGAATCTTTCGTGACCGCTTCGCATGTCAGCCTCGTGGGGCTCGGAGAGAGGTTTCCGGATTGGGGTCGCAATCGCGATTCCGGGATGGCTCGAGAAAGTTACGACGGTTCTTGCGCGACCCACGCACGGGCGGCGACGCGAATTGGGCGACGGACGAAGCATGCAAAACGAGTGCGATCACACCAGCACTAAAGCACCGGATCCCATCAGAACTCCGAAGTTAAGCGTGCTTGGGCGAGAGTAGTAATAGGCTTGGTGACCCCCTGGGAAGTCCTCGTGTTGCACTCCTTTTTGCGCCCGAGCGAGCGAACCCCCTTCCGCAGGCGTCCGAGGCGATGGTTTTTGGGCCCGGAATCTTTCGTGACCGCTTCGCAGTCAGCCTCGTGGGGCTCGGAGAGAGGTTTCCGGATTGGGGTCGCAATCGCGATTCCGAGATGGCTCGAGAAAGTTACGACGGTTCTTGCGCGACGCGCACTTGGGCGACGAACGAAGCACGCAAAACGAGTGCGATCACACCAGCACTAAAGCACCGGATCCCATCAGAACTCCGAAGTTAAGCGTGCTTGGGCGAGAGTAGTAATAGGCTTGGTGACCCCCTGGGAAGTCCTCGTGTTGCACTCCTTTTTGCGCCCGAGCGAGCGAACCCCCTTCCGCAGGCGTCCGAGGCGATGGTTTTTGGGCCCGGAATCTTTCGTGACCGCTTCGCAGTCAGCCTCGTGGGGCTCGGAGAGAGGTTTCCGGATTGGGGTCGCAATCGCGATTCCGAGATGGCTCGAGAAAGTTACGACGGTTCTTGCGCGACCCACGCACGGCGGCGACGCGAATTGGGCGACGGACGAAGCACGCAAAACGAGTGCGATCACACCAGCACTAAAGCACCGGATCCCATCAGAACTCCGAAGTTAAGCGTGCTTGGGCGAGAGTAGTAATAGGCTTGGTGACCCCCTGGGAAGTCCTCGTGTTGCACTCCTTTTTGCGCCCGAGCGAGCGAACCCCCTTCCGCAGGCGTCCGAGGCGATGGTTTTTGGGCCCGGAATCTTTCGTGACCGCTTCGCAGTCAGCCTCGTGGGGCTCGGAGAGAGGTTTCCGGATTGGGGTCGCAATCGCGATTCCGAGATGGCTCGAGAAAGTTACGACGGTTCTTGCGCGACCCACGCACGGGCGGCGACGCGAATTGGGCGACGGACGAAGCATGCAAAACGAGTGCGATCACACCAGCACTAAAGCACCGGATCCCATCAGAACTCCGAAGTTAAGCGTGCTTGGGCGAGAGTAGTAATAGGCTTGGTGACCCCCTGGGAAGTCCTCGTGTTGCACTCCTTTTTGCGCCCGAGCGAGCGAACCCCCTTCCGCAGGCGTCCGAGGCGATGGTTTTTGGGCCCGGAATCTTTCGTGACCGCTTCGCAGTCAGCCTCGTGGGGCTCGGAGAGAGGTTTCCGGATTGGGGTCGCAATCGCGATTCCGAGATGGCTCGAGAAAGTTACGACGGTTCTTGCGCGACCCGCACGGCGGCGACGCGAATTGGGCGACGACGAAGCACGCAAAACGAGTGCGATCACACCAGCACTAAAGCACCGGATCCCATCAGAACTCCGAAGTTAAGCGTGCTTGGGCGAGAGTAGTAATAGGCTTGGTGACCCCCTGGGAAGTCCTCGTGTTGCACTCCTTTTTGCGCCCGAGCGAGCGAACCCCCTTCCGCAGGCGTCCGAGGCGATGGTTTTTGGGCCCGGAATCTTTCGTGACCGCTTCGCAGTCAGCCTCGTGGGGCTCGGAGAGAGGTTTCCGGATTGGGGTCGCAATCGCGATTCCGGGATGGCTCGAGAAAGTTACGACGGTTCTTGCGCGACCCACGCACGGGCGGCGACGCGAATTGGGCGACGGACGAAGCATGCAAAACGAGTGCGATCACACCAGCACTAAAGCACCGGATCCCATCAGAACTCCGAAGTTAAGCGTGCTTGGGCGAGAGTAGTAATAGGCTTGGTGACCCCCTGGGAAGTCCTCGTGTTGCACTCCTTTTTGCGCCCGAGCGAGCGAACCCCCTTCCGCAGGCGTCCGAGGCGATGGTTTTTGGGCCCGGAATCTTTCGTGACCGCTTCGCAGTCAGCCTCGTGGGGCTCGGAGAGAGGTTTCCGGATTGGGGTCGCAATCGCGATTCCGAGATGGCTCGAGAAAGTTACGACGGTTCTTGCGCGACCCACGCACGGCGGCGACGCGAATTGGGCGACGGACGAAGCACGCAAAACGAGTGCGATCACACCAGCACTAAAGCACCGGATCCCATCAGAACTCCGAAGTTAAGCGTGCTTGGGCGAGAGTAGTAATAGGCTTGGTGACCCCCTGGGAAGTCCTCGTGTTGCACTCCTTTTTGCGCCCGAGCGAGCGAACCCCCTTCCGCAGGCGTCCGAGGCGATGGTTTTTGGGCCCGGAATCTTTCGTGACCGCTTCGCAGTCAGCCTCGTGGGGCTCGGAGAGAGGTTTCCGGATTGGGGTCGCAATCGCGATTCCGAGATGGCTCGAGAAAGTTACGACGGTTCTTGCGCGACGCGCACTTGGGCGACGAACGAAGCACGCAAAACGAGTGCGATCACACCAGCACTAAAGCACCGGATCCCATCAGAACTCCGAAGTTAAGCGTGCTTGGGCGAGAGTAGTAATAGGCTTGGTGACCCCCTGGGAAGTCCTCGTGTTGCACTCCTTTTTGCGCCCGAGCGAGCGAACCCCCTTCCGCAGGCGTCCGAGGCGATGGTTTTTCGGGCCCGGAATCTTTCGTGACCGCTTCGCAGTCAGCCTCGTGGGGCTCGGAGAGAGGTTTCCGGATTGGGGTCGCAATCGCGATTCCGAGATGGCTCGAGAAAGTTACGACGGTTCTTGCGCGACGCGCACTTGGGCGACGAACGAAGCACGCAAAACGAGTGCGATCACACCAGCACTAAAGCACCGGATCCCATCAGAACTCCGAAGTTAAGCGTGCTTGGGCGAGAGTAGTAATAGGCTTGGTGACCCCCTGGGAAGTCCTCGTGTTGCACTCCTTTTTGCGCCCGAGCGAGCGAACCCCCTTCCGCAGGCGTCCGAGGCGATGGTTTTTGGGCCCGGAATCTTTCGTGACCGCTTCGCAGTCAGCCTCGTGGGGCTCGGAGAGAGGTTTCCGGATTGGGGTCGCAATCGCGATTCCGAGATGGCTCGAGAAAGTTACGACGGTTCTTGCGCGACCGCACACTTGGGCGACGAACGAAGCACGCAAAACGAGTGCGATCACACCAGCACTAAAGCACCGGATCCCATCAGAACTCCGAAGTTAAGCGTGCTTGGGCGAGAGTAGTAATAGGCTTGGTGACCCCCTGGGAAGTCCTCGTGTTGCACTCCTTTTTGCGCCCGAGCGAGCGAACCCCCTTCCGCAGGCGTCCGAGGCGATGGTTTTCGGGCCCGGAATCTTTCGTGACCGCTTCGCAGTCAGCCTCGTGGGGCTCGGAGAGAGGTTTCCGGATTGGGGTCGCAATCGCGATTCCGAGATGGCTCGAGAAAGTTACGACGGTTCTTGCGCGACCCACGCACGGCGGCGACGCGAATTGGGCGACGGACGAAGCACGCAAAACGAGTGCGATCACACCAGCACTAAAGCACCGGATCCCATCAGAACTCCGAAGTTAAGCGTGCTTGGGCGAGAGTAGTAATAGGCTTGGTGACCCCCTGGGAAGTCCTCGTGTTGCACTCCTTTTTGCGCCCGAGCGAGCGAACCCCCTTCCGCAGGCGTCCGAGGCGATGGTTTTTGGGCCCGGAATCTTTCGTGACCGCTTCGCAGTCAGCCTCGTGGGGCTCGGAGAGAGGTTTCCGGATTGGGGTCGCAATCGCGATTCCGAGATGGCTCGAGAAAGTTACGACGGTTCTTGCGCGACCCACCGGCGCGACGCGATTGGGCGACGAACGAAGCACGCAAAACGAGTGCGATCACACCAGCACTAAAGCACCGGATCCCATCAGAACTCCGAAGTTAAGCGTGCTTGGGCGAGAGTAGTAATAGGCTTGGTGACCCCCTGGGAAGTCCTCGTGTTGCACTCCTTTTTGCGCCCGAGCGAGCGAACCCCCTTCCGCAGGCGTCCGAGGCGATGGTTTTTGGGCCCGGAATCTTTCGTGACCGCTTCGCAGTCAGCCTCGTGGGGCTCGGAGAGAGGTTTCCGGATTGGGGTCGCAATCGCGATTCCGAGATGGCTCGAGAAAGTTACGACGGTTCTTGCGCGACCCACGCACGGGCGGCGACGCGAATTGGGCGACGGACGAAGCATGCAAAACGAGTGCGATCACACCAGCACTAAAGCACCGGATCCCATCAGAACTCCGAAGTTAAGCGTGCTTGGGCGAGAGTAGTAATAGGCTTGGTGACCCCCTGGGAAGTCCTCGTGTTGCACTCCTTTTTGCGCCCGAGCGAGCGAACCCCCTTCCGCAGGCGTCCGAGGCGATGGTTTTTGGGCCCGGAATCTTTCGTGACCGCTTCGCAGTCAGCCTCGTGGGGCTCGGAGAGAGGTTTCCGGATTGGGGTCGCAATCGCGATTCCGAGATGGCTCGAGAAAGTTACGACGGTTCTTGCGCGACCCACGCACGGGCGGCGACGCGAATTGGGCGACGGACGAAGCACTGCAAAACGAGTGCGATCACACCAGCACTAAAGCACCGGATCCCATCAGAACTCCGAAGTTAAGCGTGCTTGGGCGAGAGTAGTAATAGGCTTGGTGACCCCCTGGGAAGTCCTCGTGTTGCACTCCTTTTTGCGCCCGAGCGAGCGAACCCCCTTCCGCAGGCGTCCGAGGCGATGGTTTTTGGGCCCGGAATCTTTCGTGACCGCTTCGCAGTCAGCCTCGTGGGGCTCGGAGAGAGGTTTCCGGATTGGGGTCGCAATCGCGATTCCGAGATGGCTCGAGAAAGTTACGACGGTTCTTGCGCGACCGCACACTTGGGCGACGAACGAAGCACGCAAAACGAGTGCGATCACACCAGCACTAAAGCACCGGATCCCATCAGAACTCCGAAGTTAAGCGTGCTTGGGCGAGAGTAGTAATAGGCTTGGTGACCCCCTGGGAAGTCCTCGTGTTGCACTCCTTTTTGCGCCCGAGCGAGCGAACCCCCTTCCGCAGGCGTCCGAGGCGATGGTTTTTGGGCCCGGAATCTTTCGTGACCGCTTCGCAGTCAGCCTCGTGGGGCTCGGAGAGAGGTTTCCGGATTGGGGTCGCAATCGCGATTCCGAGATGGCTCGAGAAAGTTACGACGGTTCTTGCGCGACCGCGCACTTGGGCGACGAACGAAGCACGCAAAACGAGTGCGATCACACCAGCACTAAAGCACCGGATCCCATCAGAACTCCGAAGTTAAGCGTGCTTGGGCGAGAGTAGTAATAGGCTTGGTGACCCCCTGGGAAGTCCTCGTGTTGCACTCCTTTTTGCGCCCGAGCGAGCGAACCCCCTTCCGCAGGCGTCCGAGGCGATGGTTTTGGGCCCGGAATCTTTCGTGACCGCTTCGCAGTCAGCCTCGTGGGGCTCGGAGAGAGGTTTCCGGATTGGGGTCGCAATCGCGATTCCGAGATGGCTCGAGAAAGTTACGACGGTTCTTGCGCGACCCGCACGGCGGCGACGCGAATTGGGCGACGGACGAAGCACGCAAAACGAGTGCGATCACACCAGCACTAAAGCACCGGATCCCATCAGAACTCCGAAGTTAAGCGTGCTTGGGCGAGAGTAGTAATAGGCTTGGTGACCCCCTGGGAAGTCCTCGTGTTGCACTCCTTTTTGCGCCCGAGCGAGCGAACCCCCTTCCGCAGGCGTCCGAGGCGATGGTTTTCGGGCCCGGAATCTTTCGTGACCGCTTCGCAGTCAGCCTCGTGGGGCTCGGAGAGAGGTTTCCGGATTGGGGTCGCAATCGCGATTCCGAGATGGCTCGAGAAAGTTACGACGGTTCTTGCGCGACCCACGCACGGGCGGCGACGCGAATTGGGCGACGGACGAAGCACGCAAAACGAGTGCGATCACACCAGCACTAAAGCACCGGATCCCATCAGAACTCCGAAGTTAAGCGTGCTTGGGCGAGAGTAGTAATAGGCTTGGTGACCCCCTGGGAAGTCCTCGTGTTGCACTCCTTTTTGCGCCCGAGCGAGCGAACCCCCTTCCGCAGGCGTCCGAGGCGATGGTTTTTGGGCCCGGAATCTTTCGTGACCGCTTCGCAGTCAGCCTCGTGGGGCTCGGAGAGAGGTTTCCGGATTGGGGTCGCAATCGCGATTCCGAGATGGCTCGAGAAAGTTACGACGGTTCTTGCGCGACCCACGCACGGGCGGCGACGCGAATTGGGCGACGGACGAAGCATGCAAAACGAGTGCGATCACACCAGCACTAAAGCACCGGATCCCATCAGAACTCCGAAGTTAAGCGTGCTTGGGCGAGAGTAGTAATAGGCTTGGTGACCCCCTGGGAAGTCCTCGTGTTGCACTCCTTTTTGCGCCCGAGCGAGCGAACCCCCTTCCGCAGGCGTCCGAGGCGATGGTTTTTGGGCCCGGAATCTTTCGTGACCGCTTCGCAGTCAGCCTCGTGGGGCTCGGAGAGAGGTTTCCGGATTGGGGTCGCAATCGCGATTCCGAGATGGCTCGAGAAAGTTACGACGGTTCTTGCGCGACGCGCACTTGGGCGACGAACGAAGCACGCAAAACGAGTGCGATCACACCAGCACTAAAGCACCGGATCCCATCAGAACTCCGAAGTTAAGCGTGCTTGGGCGAGAGTAGTAATAGGCTTGGTGACCCCCTGGGAAGTCCTCGTGTTGCACTCCTTTTTGCGCCCGAGCGAGCGAACCCCCTTCCGCAGGCGTCCGAGGCGATGGTTTTTGGGCCCGGAATCTTTCGTGACCGCTTCGCAGTCAGCCTCGTGGGGCTCGGAGAGAGGTTTCCGGATTGGGGTCGCAATCGCGATTCCGAGATGGCTCGAGAAAGTTACGACGGTTCTTGCGCGACCGGGCGACACGATTGGGCGACGGAACGAAGCACGCAAAACGAGTGCGATCACACCAGCACTAAAGCACCGGATCCCATCAGAACTCCGAAGTTAAGCGTGCTTGGGCGAGAGTAGTAATAGGCTTGGTGACCCCCTGGGAAGTCCTCGTGTTGCACTCCTTTTTGCGCCCGAGCGAGCGAACCCCCTTCCGCAGGCGTCCGAGGCGATGGTTTTTGGGCCCGGAATCTTTCGTGACCGCTTCGCAGTCAGCCTCGTGGGGCTCGGAGAGAGGTTTCCGGATTGGGGTCGCAATCGCGATTCCGAGATGGCTCGAGAAAGTTACGACGGTTCTTGCGCGACCGCACGGCGCACTTGGGCGACGAACGAAGCACGCAAAACGAGTGCGATCACACCAGCACTAAAGCACCGGATCCCATCAGAACTCCGAAGTTAAGCGTGCTTGGGCGAGAGTAGTAATAGGCTTGGTGACCCCCTGGGAAGTCCTCGTGTTGCACTCCTTTTTGCGCCCGAGCGAGCGAACCCCCTTCCGCAGGCGTCCGAGGCGATGGTTTTTGGGCCCGGAATCTTTCGTGACCGCTTCGCAGTCAGCCTCGTGGGGCTCGGAGAGAGGTTTCCGGATTGGGGTCGCAATCGCGATTCCGAGATGGCTCGAGAAAGTTACGACGGTTCTTGCGCGACCCACGCACGGGCGGCGACGCGAATTGGGCGACGGACGAAGCATGCAAAACGAGTGCGATCACACCAGCACTAAAGCACCGGATCCCATCAGAACTCCGAAGTTAAGTGTGCTTGGGCGAGAAGTAGTAATAGGCTTGGTGACCCCCAGGGAAGTCCTCGTGTTGCACTCCTTTTTGCGCCCGAGCGAGCGAACCCCCTTCCGCAGGCGTCCGAGGCGATGGTTTTTGGGCCCGGAATCTTTCGTGACCGCTTCGCAGTCAGCCTCGTGGGGCTCGGAGAGAGGTTTCCGGATTGGGGTCGCAATCGCGATTCCGAGATGGCTCGAGAAAGTTACGACGGTTCTTGCGCGACGCGCACTTGGGCGACGAACGAAGCACGCAAAACGAGTGCGATCACACCAGCACTAAAGCACCGGATCCCATCAGAACTCCGAAGTTAAGCGTGCTTGGGCGAGAGTAGTAATAGGCTTGGTGACCCCCTGGGAAGTCCTCGTGTTGCACTCCTTTTTGCGCCCGAGCGAGCGAACCCCCTTCCGCAGGCGTCCGAGGCGATGGTTTTTGGGCCCGGAATCTTTCGTGACCGCTTCGCAGTCAGCCTCGTGGGGCTCGGAGAGAGGTTTCCGGATTGGGGTCGCAATCGCGATTCCGAGATGGCTCGAGAAAGTTACGACGGTTCTTGCGCGACGCGCACTTGGGCGACGAACGAAGCACGCAAAACGAGTGCGATCACACCAGCACTAAAGCACCGGATCCCATCAGAACTCCGAAGTTAAGCGTGCTTGGGCGAGAGTAGTAATAGGCTTGGTGACCCCCTGGGAAGTCCTCGTGTTGCACTCCTTTTTGCGCCCGAGCGAGCGAACCCCCTTCCGCAGGCGTCCGAGGCGATGGTTTTTGGGCCCGGAATCTTTCGTGACCGCTTCGCAGTCAGCCTCGTGGGGCTCGGAGAGAGGTTTCCGGATTGGGGTCGCAATCGCGATTCCGAGATGGCTCGAGAAAGTTACGACGGTTCTTGCGCGACCCACGCACGGGCGGCGACGCGAATTGGGCGACGGACGAAGCACTGCAAAACGAGTGCGATCACACCAGCACTAAAGCACCGGATCCCATCAGAACTCCGAAGTTAAGCGTGCTTGGGCGAGAGTAGTACTAGGATGGGTGACCCCCTGGGAAGTCCTCGTGTTGCACTCCTTTTTGCGCCCGAGCGAGCGAACCCCCTTCCGCAGGCGTCCGAGGCGATGGTTTTTGGGCCCGGAATCTTTCGTGACCGCTTCGCAGTCAGCCTCGTGGGGCTCGGAGAGAGGTTTCCGGATTGGGGTCGCAATCGCGATTCCGAGATGGCTCGAGAAAGTTACGACGGTTCTTGCGCGACCCACGCACGGCGGCGACGCGAATTGGGCGACGGACGAAGCACGCAAAACGAGTGCGATCACACCAGCACTAAAGCACCGGATCCCATCAGAACTCCGAAGTTAAGCGTGCTTGGGCGAGAGTAGTAATAGGCTTGGTGACCCCCTGGGAAGTCCTCGTGTTGCACTCCTTTTTGCGCCCGAGCGAGCGAACCCCCTTCCGCAGGCGTCCGAGGCGATGGTTTTTGGGCCCGGAATCTTTCGTGACCGCTTCGCAGTCAGCCTCGTGGGGCTCGGAGAGAGGTTTCCGGATTGGGGTCGCAATCGCGATTCCGAGATGGCTCGAGAAAGTTACGACGGTTCTTGCGCGACGCGGCGACGCGATTGGGCGACGAACGAAGCACGCAAAACGAGTGCGATCACACCAGCACTAAAGCACCGGATCCCATCAGAACTCCGAAGTTAAGCGTGCTTGGGCGAGAGTAGTAATAGGCTTGGTGACCCCCTGGGAAGTCCTCGTGTTGCACTCCTTTTTGCGCCCGAGCGAGCGAACCCCCTTCCGCAGGCGTCCGAGGCGATGGTTTTTCGGGCCCGGAATCTTTCGTGACCGCTTCGCAGTCAGCCTCGTGGGGCTCGGAGAGAGGTTTCCGGATTGGGGTCGCAATCGCGATTCCGAGATGGCTCGAGAAAGTTACGACGGTTCTTGCGCGACCCACGCACGGGCGGCGACGCGAATTGGGCGACGGACGAAGCATGCAAAACGAGTGCGATCACACCAGCACTAAAGCACCGGATCCCATCAGAACTCCGAAGTTAAGCGTGCTTGGGCGAGAGTAGTAATAGGCTTGGTGACCCCCTGGGAAGTCCTCGTGTTGCACTCCTTTTTGCGCCCGAGCGAGCGAACCCCCTTCCGCAGGCGTCCGAGGCGATGGTTTTTGGGCCCGGAATCTTTCGTGACCGCTTCGCAGTCAGCCTCGTGGGGCTCGGAGAGAGGTTTCCGGATTGGGGTCGCAATCGCGATTCCGAGATAGCTCGAGAAAGTTACGACGGTTCTTGCGCGACGCACGCACTGCGGCGACGCGAATTGGGCGAACGAAGCACGCAAAACGAGTGCGATCACACCAGCACTAAAGCACCGGATCCCATCAGAACTCCGAAGTTAAGCGTGCTTGGGCGAGAGTAGTAATAGGCTTGGTGACCCCCTGGGAAGTCCTCGTGTTGCACTCCTTTTTGCGCCCGAGCGAGCGAACCCCCTTCCGCAGGCGTCCGAGGCGATGGTTTTTGGGCCCGGAATCTTTCGTGACCGCTTCGCAGTCAGCCTCGTGGGGCTCGGAGAGAGGTTTCCGGATTGGGGTCGCAATCGCGATTCCGAGATGGCTCGAGAAAGTTACGACGGTTCTTGCGCGACGCGCACTTGGGCGACGGACGAAGCACGCAAAACGAGTGCGATCACACCAGCACTAAAGCACCGGATCCCATCAGAACTCCGAAGTTAAGCGTGCTTGGGCGAGAGTAGTAATAGGCTTGGTGACCCCCTGGGAAGTCCTCGTGTTGCACTCCTTTTTGCGCCCGAGCGAGCGAACCCCCTTCCGCAGGCGTCCGAGGCGATGGTTTTTGGGCCCGGAATCTTTCGTGACCGCTTCGCAGTCAGCCTCGTGGGGCTCGGAGAGAGGTTTCCGGATTGGGGTCGCAATCGCGATTCCGAGATGGCTCGAGAAAGTTACGACGGTTCTTGCGCGACCCACGCACGGGCGGCGACGCGAATTGGGCGACGGACGAAGCATGCAAAACGAGTGCGATCACACCAGCACTAAAGCACCGGATCCCATCAGAACTCCGAAGTTAAGCGTGCTTGGGCGAGAAGTAGTAATAGGCTTGGTGACCCCCTGGGAAGTCCTCGTGTTGCACTCCTTTTTGCGCCCGAGCGAGCGAACCCCCTTCCGCAGGCGTCCGAGGCGATGGTTTTTGGGCCCGGAATCTTTCGTGACCGCTTCGCAGTCAGCCTCGTGGGGCTCGGAGAGAGGTTTCCGGATTGGGGTCGCAATCGCGATTCCGAGATGGCTCGAGAAAGTTACGACGGTTCTTGCGCGACGCGCACTTGGGCGACGAACGAAGCACGCAAAACGAGTGCGATCACACCAGCACTAAAGCACCGGATCCCATCAGAACTCCGAAGTTAAGCGTGCTTGGGCGAGAGTAGTAATAGGCTTGGTGACCCCCTGGGAAGTCCTCGTGTTGCACTCCTTTTTGCGCCCGAGCGAGCGAACCCCCTTCCGCAGGCGTCCGAGGCGATGGTTTTGGGCCCGGAATCTTTCGTGACCGCTTCGCAGTCAGCCTCGTGGGGCTCGGAGAGAGGTTTCCGGATTGGGGTCGCAATCGCGATTCCGAGATGGCTCGAGAAAGTTACGACGGTTCTTGCGCGACGCGCACTTGGGCGACGAACGAAGCACGCAAAACGAGTGCGATCACACCAGCACTAAAGCACCGGATCCCATCAGAACTCCGAAGTTAAGCGTGCTTGGGCGAGAGTAGTAATAGGCTTGGTGACCCCCTGGGAAGTCCTCGTGTTGCACTCCTTTTTGCGCCCGAGCGAGCGAACCCCCTTCCGCAGGCGTCCGAGGCGATGGTTTTTGGGCCCGGAATCTTTCGTGACCGCTTCGCAGTCAGCCTCGTGGGGCTCGGAGAGAGGTTTCCGGATTGGGGTCGCAATCGCGATTCCGAGATGGCTCGAGAAAGTTACGACGGTTCTTGCGCGACCCACGCACGGCGGCGACGCGAATTGGGCGACGGACGAAGCATGCAAAACGAGTGCGATCACACCAGCACTAAAGCACCGGATCCCATCAGAACTCCGAAGTTAAGCGTGCTTGGGCGAGAGTAGTACTAGGCTTGGTGACCCCCTGGGAAGTCCTCGTGTTGCACTCCTTTTTGCGCCCGAGCGAGCGAACCCCCTTCCGCAGGCGTCCGAGGCGATGGTTTTTCGGGCCCGGAATCTTTCGTGACCGCTTCGCAGTCAGCCTCGTGGGGCTCGGAGAGAGGTTTCCGGATTGGGGTCGCAATCGCGATTCCGAGATGCTCGAGAAAGTTACGACGGTTCTTGCGCGACCCACGCACGGGCGGCGACGCGAATTGGGCGACGGACGAAGCATGCAAAACGAGTGCGATCACACCAGCACTAAAGCACCGGATCCCATCAGAACTCCGAAGTTAAGCGTGCTTGGGCGAGAGTAGTACTAGGCTTGGTGACCCCCTGGGAAGTCCTCGTGTTGCACTCCTTTTTGCGCCCGAGCGAGCGAACCCCCTTCCGCAGGCGTCCGAGGCGATGGTTTTTGGGCCCGGAATCTTTCGTGACCGCTTCGCAGTCAGCCTCGTGGGGCTCGGAGAGAGGTTTCCGGATTGGGGTCGCAATCGCGATTCCGAGATGGCTCGAGAAAGTTACGACGGTTCTTGCGCGACCCACGCACGGCGGCGACGCGAATTGGGCGACGGACGAAGCACTGCAAAACGAGTGCGATCACACCAGCACTAAAGCACCGGATCCCATCAGAACTCCGAAGTTAAGCGTGCTTGGGCGAGAGTAGTAATAGGCTTGGTGACCCCCTGGGAAGTCCTCGTGTTGCACTCCTTTTTGCGCCCGAGCGAGCGAACCCCCTTCCGCAGGCGTCCGAGGCGATGGTTTTGGGCCCGGAATCTTTCGTGACCGCTTCGCAGTCAGCCTCGTGGGGCTCGGAGAGAGGTTTCCGGATTGGGGTCGCAATCGCGATTCCGAGATGGCTCGAGAAAGTTACGACGGTTCTTGCGCGACCCACGCACGGGCGGCGACGCGAATTGGGCGACGGACGAAGCATGCAAAACGAGTGCGATCACACCAGCACTAAAGCACCGGATCCCATCAGAACTCCGAAGTTAAGCGTGCTTGGGCGAGAGTAGTACTAGGATGGGTGACCCCCTGGGAAGTCCTCGTGTTGCACTCCTTTTTGCGCCCGAGCGAGCGAACCCCCTTCCGCAGGCGTCCGAGGCGATGGTTTTTGGGCCCGGAATCTTTCGTGACCGCTTCGCAGTCAGCCTCGTGGGGCTCGGAGAGAGGTTTCCGGATTGGGGTCGCAATCGCGATTCCGAGATGGCTCGAGAAAGTTACGACGGTTCTTGCGCGACCCACGCACGGCGGCGACGCGAATTGGGCGACGGACGAAGCACTGCAAAACGAGTGCGATCACACCAGCACTAAAGCACCGGATCCCATCAGAACTCCGAAGTTAAGCGTGCTTGGGCGAGAGTAGTAATAGGCTTGGTGACCCCCTGGGAAGTCCTCGTGTTGCACTCCTTTTTGCGCCCGAGCGAGCGAACCCCCTTCCGCAGGCGTCCGAGGCGATGGTTTTCGGGCCCGGAATCTTTCGTGACCGCTTCGCAGTCAGCCTCGTGGGGCTCGGAGAGAGGTTTCCGGATTGGGGTCGCAATCGCGATTCCGAGATGGCTCGAGAAAGTTACGACGGTTCTTGCGCGACCCACGCACGGGCGGCGACGCGAATTGGGCGACGGACGAAGCATGCAAAACGAGTGCGATCACACCAGCACTAAAGCACCGGATCCCATCAGAACTCCGAAGTTAAGCGTGCTTGGGCGAGAGTAGTAATAGGCTTGGTGACCCCCTGGGAAGTCCTCGTGTTGCACTCCTTTTTGCGCCCGAGCGAGCGAACCCCCTTCCGCAGGCGTCCGAGGCGATGGTTTTTGGGCCCGGAATCTTTCGTGACCGCTTCGCAGTCAGCCTCGTGGGGCTCGGAGAGAGGTTTCCGGATTGGGGTCGCAATCGCGATTCCGAGATGGCTCGAGAAAGTTACGACGGTTCTTGCGCGACCCACGCACGGCGGCGACGCGAATTGGGCGACGGACGAAGCATGCAAAACGAGTGCGATCACACCAGCACTAAAGCACCGGATCCCATCAGAACTCCGAAGTTAAGCGTGCTTGGGCGAGAGTAGTAATAGGATTGGTGACCCCCTGGGAAGTCCTCGTGTTGCACTCCTTTTTGCGCCCGAGCGAGCGAACCCCCTTCCGCAGGCGTCCGAGGCGATGGTTTTTGGGCCCGGAATCTTTCGTGACCGCTTCGCAGTCAGCCTCGTGGGGCTCGGAGAGAGGTTTCCGGATTGGGGTCGCAATCGCGATTCCGGATGGCTCGAGAAAGTTACGACGGTTCTTGCGCGACCCACGCACGGGCGGCGACGCGAATTGGGCGACGGACGAAGCATGCAAAACGAGTGCGATCACACCAGCACTAAAGCACCGGATCCCATCAGAACTCCGAAGTTAAGCGTGCTTGGGCGAGAGTAGTAATAGGCTTGGTGACCCCCTGGGAAGTCCTCGTGTTGCACTCCTTTTTGCGCCCGAGCGAGCGAACCCCCTTCCGCAGGCGTCCGAGGCGATGGTTTTTGGGCCCGGAATCTTTCGTGACCGCTTCGCAGTCAGCCTCGTGGGGCTCGGAGAGAGGTTTCCGGATTGGGGTCGCAATCGCGATTCCGAGATGGCTCGAGAAAGTTACGACGGTTCTTGCGCGACCCACGCACGGCGGCGACGCGAATTGGGCGACGGACGAAGCACGCAAAACGAGTGCGATCACACCAGCACTAAAGCACCGGATCCCATCAGAACTCCGAAGTTAAGCGTGCTTGGGCGAGAGTAGTAATAGGCTTGGTGACCCCCTGGGAAGTCCTCGTGTTGCACTCCTTTTTGCGCCCGAGCGAGCGAACCCCCTTCCGCAGGCGTCCGAGGCGATGGTTTTCGGGCCCGGAATCTTTCGTGACCGCTTCGCAGTCAGCCTCGTGGGGCTCGGAGAGAGGTTTCCGGATTGGGGTCGCAATCGCGATTCCGGGATGGCTCGAGAAAGTTACGACGGTTCTTGCGCGACCCACGCACGGGCGGCGACGCGAATTGGGCGACGGACGAAGCATGCAAAACGAGTGCGATCACACCAGCACTAAAGCACCGGATCCCATCAGAACTCCGAAGTTAAGCGTGCTTGGGCGAGAGTAGTACTAGGATGGGTGACCCCCTGGGAAGTCCTCGTGTTGCACTCCTTTTTGCGCCCGAGCGAGCGAACCCCCTTCCGCAGGCGTCCGAGGCGATGGTTTTTGGGCCCGGAATCTTTCGTGACCGCTTCGCAGTCAGCCTCGTGGGGCTCGGAGAGAGGTTTCCGGATTGGGGTCGCAATCGCGATTCCGAGATGGCTCGAGAAAGTTACGACGGTTCTTGCGCGACCCGCACGGCGGCGACGCGAATTGGGCGACGACGAAGCACGCAAAACGAGTGCGATCACACCAGCACTAAAGCACCGGATCCCATCAGAACTCCGAAGTTAAGCGTGCTTGGGCGAGAGTAGTAATAGGCTTGGTGACCCCCTGGGAAGTCCTCGTGTTGCACTCCTTTTTGCGCCCGAGCGAGCGAACCCCCTTCCGCAGGCGTCCGAGGCGATGGTTTTCGGGCCCGGAATCTTTCGTGACCGCTTCGCAGTCAGCCTCGTGGGGCTCGGAGAGAGGTTTCCGGATTGGGGTCGCAATCGCGATTCCGAGATGGCTCGAGAAAGTTACGACGGTTCTTGCGCGACCCACGCACGGCGGCGACGCGAATTGGGCGACGGACGAAGCACGCAAAACGAGTGCGATCACACCAGCACTAAAGCACCGGATCCCATCAGAACTCCGAAGTTAAGCGTGCTTGGGCGAGAGTAGTAATAGGCTTGGTGACCCCCTGGGAAGTCCTCGTGTTGCACTCCTTTTTGCGCCCGAGCGAGCGAACCCCCTTCCGCAGGCGTCCGAGGCGATGGTTTTTGGGCCCGGAATCTTTCGTGACCGCTTCGCAGTCAGCCTCGTGGGGCTCGGAGAGAGGTTTCCGGATTGGGGTCGCAATCGCGATTCCGAGATGGCTCGAGAAAGTTACGACGGTTCTTGCGCGACCCACGCACGGCGGCGACGCGAATTGGGCGACGGACGAAGCACGCAAAACGAGTGCGATCACACCAGCACTAAAGCACCGGATCCCATCAGAACTCCGAAGTTAAGCGTGCTTGGGCGAGAGTAGTAATAGGCTTGGTGACCCCCTGGGAAGTCCTCGTGTTGCACTCCTTTTTGCGCCCGAGCGAGCGAACCCCCTTCCGCAGGCGTCCGAGGCGATGGTTTTTCGGGCCCGGAATCTTTCGTGACCGCTTCGCAGTCAGCCTCGTGGGGCTCGGAGAGAGGTTTCCGGATTGGGGTCGCAATCGCGATTCCGGGATGGCTCGAGAAAGTTACGACGGTTCTTGCGCGACCCACGCACGGGCGGCGACGCGAATTGGGCGACGGACGAAGCATGCAAAACGAGTGCGATCACACCAGCACTAAAGCACCGGATCCCATCAGAACTCCGAAGTTAAGCGTGCTTGGGCGAGAGTAGTAATAGGCTGGGTGACCCCCTGGGAAGTCCTCGTGTTGCACTCCTTTTTGCGCCCGAGCGAGCGAACCCCCTTCCGCAGGCGTCCGAGGCGATGGTTTTTGGGCCCGGAATCTTTCGTGACCGCTTCGCAGTCAGCCTCGTGGGGCTCGGAGAGAGGTTTCCGGATTGGGGTCGCAATCGCGATTCCGAGATGGCTCGAGAAAGTTACGACGGTTCTTGCGCGACCCACGCACGGCGGCGACGCGAATTGGGCGACGGACGAAGCACGCAAAACGAGTGCGATCACACCAGCACTAAAGCACCGGATCCCATCAGAACTCCGAAGTTAAGCGTGCTTGGGCGAGAGTAGTAATAGGCTTGGTGACCCCCTGGGAAGTCCTCGTGTTGCACTCCTTTTTGCGCCCGAGCGAGCGAACCCCCTTCCGCAGGCGTCCGAGGCGATGGTTTTTGGGCCCGGAATCTTTCGTGACCGCTTCGCAGTCAGCCTCGTGGGGCTCGGAGAGAGGTTTCCGGATTGGGGTCGCAATCGCGATTCCGAGATGGCTCGAGAAAGTTACGACGGTTCTTGCGCGACCCACGCACGGGCGGCGACGCGAATTGGGCGACGGACGAAGCATGCAAAACGAGTGCGATCACACCAGCACTAAAGCACCGGATCCCATCAGAACTCCGAAGTTAAGCGTGCTTGGGCGAGAGTAGTACTAGGATGGGTGACCCCCTGGGAAGTCCTCGTGTTGCACTCCTTTTTGCGCCCGAGCGAGCGAACCCCCTTCCGCAGGCGTCCGAGGCGATGGTTTTTGGGCCCGGAATCTTTCGTGACCGCTTCGCAGTCAGCCTCGTGGGGCTCGGAGAGAGGTTTCCGGATTGGGGTCGCAATCGCGATTCCGAGATGGCTCGAGAAAGTTACGACGGTTCTTGCGCGACCCACGCACGGGCGGCGACGCGAATTGGGCGACGGACGAAGCACTGCAAAACGAGTGCGATCACACCAGCACTAAAGCACCGGATCCCATCAGAACTCCGAAGTTAAGCGTGCTTGGGCGAGAGTAGTAATAGGCTTGGTGACCCCCTGGGAAGTCCTCGTGTTGCACTCCTTTTTGCGCCCGAGCGAGCGAACCCCCTTCCGCAGGCGTCCGAGGCGATGGTTTTGGGCCCGGAATCTTTCGTGACCGCTTCGCAGTCAGCCTCGTGGGGCTCGGAGAGAGGTTTCCGGATTGGGGTCGCAATCGCGATTCCGAGATGGCTCGAGAAAGTTACGACGGTTCTTGCGCGACCCACGCACGGCGGCGACGCGAATTGGGCGACGGACGAAGCACTGCAAAACGAGTGCGATCACACCAGCACTAAAGCACCGGATCCCATCAGAACTCCGAAGTTAAGCGTGCTTGGGCGAGAGTAGTAATAGGCTTGGTGACCCCCTGGGAAGTCCTCGTGTTGCACTCCTTTTTGCGCCCGAGCGAGCGAACCCCCTTCCGCAGGCGTCCGAGGCGATGGTTTTCGGGCCCGGAATCTTTCGTGACCGCTTCGCAGTCAGCCTCGTGGGGCTCGGAGAGAGGTTTCCGGATTGGGGTCGCAATCGCGATTCCGGGATGGCTCGAGAAAGTTACGACGGTTCTTGCGCGACCCACGCACGGGCGGCGACGCGAATTGGGCGACGGACGAAGCATGCAAAACGAGTGCGATCACACCAGCACTAAAGCACCGGATCCCATCAGAACTCCGAAGTTAAGCTGTGCTTGGGCGAGAGTAGTAATAGGCTTGGTGACCCCCTGGGAAGTCCTCGTGTTGCACTCCTTTTTGCGCCCGAGCGAGCGAACCCCCTTCCGCAGGCGTCCGAGGCGATGGTTTTTGGGCCCGGAATCTTTCGTGACCGCTTCGCAGTCAGCCTCGTGGGGCTCGGAGAGAGGTTTCCGGATTGGGGTCGCAATCGCGATTCCGGGATGGCTCGAGAAAGTTACGACGGTTCTTGCGCGACCCACGCACGGGCGGCGACGCGAATTGGGCGACGGACGAAGCATGCAAAACGAGTGCGATCACACCAGCACTAAAGCACCGGATCCCATCAGAACTCCGAAGTTAAGTGTGCTTGGGCGAGAGTAGTAATAGGCTTGGTGACCCCCAGGGAAGTCCTCGTGTTGCACTCCTTTTTGCGCCCGAGCGAGCGAACCCCCTTCCGCAGGCGTCCGAGGCGATGGTTTTTGGGCCCGGAATCTTTCGTGACCGCTTCGCAGTCAGCCTCGTGGGGCTCGGAGAGAGGTTTCCGGATTGGGGTCGCAATCGCGATTCCGAGATGGCTCGAGAAAGTTACGACGGTTCTTGCGCGACCCACGCACGGGCGGCGACGCGAATTGGGCGACGGACGAAGCATGCAAAACGAGTGCGATCACACCAGCACTAAAGCACCGGATCCCATCAGAACTCCGAAGTTAAGTGTGCTTGGGCGAGAGTAGTAATAGGCTTGGTGACCCCCAGGGAAGTCCTCGTGTTGCACTCCTTTTTGCGCCCGAGCGAGCGAACCCCCTTCCGCAGGCGTCCGAGGCGATGGTTTTTGGGCCCGGAATCTTTCGTGACCGCTTCGCAGTCAGCCTCGTGGGGCTCGGAGAGAGGTTTCCGGATTGGGGTCGCAATCGCGATTCCGGATGGCTCGAGAAAGTTACGACGGTTCTTGCGCGACCCACGCACGGGCGGCGACGCGAATTGGGCGACGGACGAAGCATGCAAAACGAGTGCGATCACACCAGCACTAAAGCACCGGATCCCATCAGAACTCCGAAGTTAAGCGTGCTTGGGCGAGAGTAGTAATAGGCTGGGTGACCCCCAGGGAAGTCCTCGTGTTGCACTCCTTTTTGCGCCCGAGCGAGCGAACCCCCTTCCGCAGGCGTCCGAGGCGATGGTTTTTGGGCCCGGAATCTTTCGTGACCGCTTCGCAGTCAGCCTCGTGGGGCTCGGAGAGAGGTTTCCGGATTGGGGTCGCAATCGCGATTCCGAGATGGCTCGAGAAAGTTACGACGGTTCTTGCGCGACCCACGCACGGGCGGCGACGCGAATTGGGCGACGGACGAAGCATGCAAAACGAGTGCGATCACACCAGCACTAAAGCACCGGATCCCATCAGAACTCCGAAGTTAAGTGTGCTTGGGCGAGAATAGTAATAGGCTTGGTGACCCCCAGGGAAGTCCTCGTGTTGCACTCCTTTTTGCGCCCGAGCGAGCGAACCCCCTTCCGCAGGCGTCCGAGGCGATGGTTTTTGGGCCCGGAATCTTTCGTGACCGCTTCGCAGTCAGCCTCGTGGGGCTCGGAGAGAGGTTTCCGGATTGGGGTCGCAATCGCGATTCCGGGATGGCTCGAGAAAGTTACGACGGTTCTTGCGCGACCCACGCACGGGCGGCGACGCGAATTGGGCGACGGACGAAGCATGCAAAACGAGTGCGATCACACCAGCACTAAAGCACCGGATCCCATCAGAACTCCGAAGTTAAGTGTGCTTGGGCGAGAGTAGTAATAGGCTTGGTGACCCCCAGGGAAGTCCTCGTGTTGCACTCCTTTTTGCGCCCGAGCGAGCGAACCCCCTTCCGCAGGCGTCCGAGGCGATGGTTTTTGGGCCCGGAATCTTTCGTGACCGCTTCGCAGTCAGCCTCGTGGGGCTCGGAGAGAGGTTTCCGGATTGGGGTCGCAATCGCGATTCCGGGATGGCTCGAGAAAGTTACGACGGTTCTTGCGCGACCCACGCACGGGCGGCGACGCGAATTGGGCGACGGACGAAGCATGCAAAACGAGTGCGATCACACCAGCACTAAAGCACCGGATCCCATCAGAACTCCGAAGTTAAGTGTGCTTGGGCGAGAGTAGTAATAGGCTTGGTGACCCCCAGGGAAGTCCTCGTGTTGCACTCCTTTTTGCGCCCGAGCGAGCGAACCCCCTTCCGCAGGCGTCCGAGGCGATGGTTTTTGGGCCCGGAATCTTTCGTGACCGCTTCGCAGTCAGCCTCGTGGGGCTCGGAGAGAGGTTTCCGGATTGGGGTCGCAATCGCGATTCCGAGATGGCTCGAGAAAGTTACGACGGTTCTTGCGCGACCCACGCACGGGCGGCGACGCGAATTGGGCGACGGACGAAGCATGCAAAACGAGTGCGATCACACCAGCACTAAAGCACCGGATCCCATCAGAACTCCGAAGTTAAGCGTGCTTGGGCGAGAGTAGTAATAGGCTTGGTGACCCCCATGGGAAGTCCTCGTGTTGCACTCCTTTTTGCGCCCGAGCGAGCGAACCCCCTTCCGCAGGCGTCCGAGGCGATGGTTTTTGGGCCCGGAATCTTTCGTGACCGCTTCGCAGTCAGCCTCGTGGGGCTCGGAGAGAGGTTTCCGGATTGGGGTCGCAATCGCGATTCCGGATGGCTCGAGAAAGTTACGACGGTTCTTGCGCGACCCACGCACGGGCGGCGACGCGAATTGGGCGACGGACGAAGCATGCAAAACGAGTGCGATCACACCAGCACTAAAGCACCGGATCCCATCAGAACTCCGAAGTTAAGTGTGCTTGGGCGAGAGTAGTAATAGGCTTGGTGACCCCCAGGGAAGTCCTCGTGTTGCACTCCTTTTTGCGCCCGAGCGAGCGAACCCCCTTCCGCAGGCGTCCGAGGCGATGGTTTTTGGGCCCGGAATCTTTCGTGACCGCTTCGCAGTCAGCCTCGTGGGGCTCGGAGAGAGGTTTCCGGATTGGGGTCGCAATCGCGATTCCGGGATGGCTCGAGAAAGTTACGACGGTTCTTGCGCGACCCACGCACGGGCGGCGACGCGAATTGGGCGACGGACGAAGCATGCAAAACGAGTGCGATCACACCAGCACTAAAGCACCGGATCCCATCAGAACTCCGAAGTTAAGTGTGCTTGGGCGAGAATAGTAATAGGCTTGGTGACCCCCAGGGAAGTCCTCGTGTTGCACTCCTTTTTGCGCCCGAGCGAGCGAACCCCCTTCCGCAGGCGTCCGAGGCGATGGTTTTTGGGCCCGGAATCTTTCGTGACCGCTTCGCAGTCAGCCTCGTGGGGCTCGGAGAGAGGTTTCCGGATTGGGGTCGCAATCGCGATTCCGAGATGGCTCGAGAAAGTTACGACGGTTCTTGCGCGACCCACGCACGGGCGGCGACGCGAATTGGGCGACGGACGAAGCATGCAAAACGAGTGCGATCACACCAGCACTAAAGCACCGGATCCCATCAGAACTCCGAAGTTAAGCGTGCTTGGGCGAGAGTAGTAATAGGCTTGGTGACCCCCTGGGAAGTCCTCGTGTTGCACTCCTTTTTGCGCCCGAGCGAGCGAACCCCCTTCCGCAGGCGTCCGAGGCGATGGTTTTTGGGCCCGGAATCTTTCGTGACCGCTTCGCAGTCAGCCTCGTGGGGCTCGGAGAGAGGTTTCCGGATTGGGGTCGCAATCGCGATTCCGAGATGGCTCGAGAAAGTTACGACGGTTCTTGCGCGACCCACGCACGGGCGGCGACGCGAATTGGGCGACGGACGAAGCATGCAAAACGAGTGCGATCACACCAGCACTAAAGCACCGGATCCCATCAGAACTCCGAAGTTAAGCGTGCTTGGGCGAGAGTAGTAATAGGCTTGGTGACCCCCAGGGAAGTCCTCGTGTTGCACTCCTTTTTGCGCCCGAGCGAGCGAACCCCCTTCCGCAGGCGTCCGAGGCGATGGTTTTTGGGCCCGGAATCTTTCGTGACCGCTTCGCAGTCAGCCTCGTGGGGCTCGGAGAGAGGTTTCCGGATTGGGGTCGCAATCGCGATTCCGGGATGGCTCGAGAAAGTTACGACGGTTCTTGCGCGACCCACGCACGGGCGGCGACGCGAATTGGGCGACGGACGAAGCATGCAAAACGAGTGCGATCACACCAGCACTAAAGCACCGGATCCCATCAGAACTCCGAAGTTAAGTGTGCTTGGGCGAGAGTAGTAATAGGCTTGGTGACCCCAGGGAAGTCCTCGTGTTGCACTCCTTTTTGCGCCCGAGCGAGCGAACCCCCTTCCGCAGGCGTCCGAGGCGATGGTTTTTGGGCCCGGAATCTTTCGTGACCGCTTCGCAGTCAGCCTCGTGGGGCTCGGAGAGAGGTTTCCGGATTGGGGTCGCAATCGCGATTCCGGGATGGCTCGAGAAAGTTACGACGGTTCTTGCGCGACCCACGCACGGGCGGCGACGCGAATTGGGCGACGGACGAAGCATGCAAAACGAGTGCGATCACACCAGCACTAAAGCACCGGATCCCATCAGAACTCCGAAGTTAAGCGTGCTTGGGCGAGAGTAGTAATAGGCTTGGTGACCCCCATGGGAAGTCCTCGTGTTGCACTCCTTTTTGCGCCCGAGCGAGCGAACCCCCTTCCGCAGGCGTCCGAGGCGATGGTTTTTGGGCCCGGAATCTTTCGTGACCGCTTCGCAGTCAGCCTCGTGGGGCTCGGAGAGAGGTTTCCGGATTGGGGTCGCAATCGCGATTCCGGGATGGCTCGAGAAAGTTACGACGGTTCTTGCGCGACCCACGCACGGGCGGCGACGCGAATTGGGCGACGGACGAAGCATGCAAAACGAGTGCGATCACACCAGCACTAAAGCACCGGATCCCATCAGAACTCCGAAGTTAAGTGTGCTTGGGCGAGAATAGTAATAGGCTTGGTGACCCCCAGGGAAGTCCTCGTGTTGCACTCCTTTTTGCGCCCGAGCGAGCGAACCCCCTTCCGCAGGCGTCCGAGGCGATGGTTTTTGGGCCCGGAATCTTTCGTGACCGCTTCGCAGTCAGCCTCGTGGGGCTCGGAGAGAGGTTTCCGGATTGGGGTCGCAATCGCGATTCCGGGATGGCTCGAGAAAGTTACGACGGTTCTTGCGCGACCCACGCACGGGCGGCGACGCGAATTGGGCGACGGACGAAGCATGCAAAACGAGTGCGATCACACCAGCACTAAAGCACCGGATCCCATCAGAACTCCGAAGTTAAGTGTGCTTGGGCGAGAATAGTAATAGGCTTGGTGACCCCCAGGGAAGTCCTCGTGTTGCACTCCTTTTTGCGCCCGAGCGAGCGAACCCCCTTCCGCAGGCGTCCGAGGCGATGGTTTTTGGGCCCGGAATCTTTCGTGACCGCTTCGCAGTCAGCCTCGTGGGGCTCGGAGAGAGGTTTCCGGATTGGGGTCGCAATCGCGATTCCGGGATGGCTCGAGAAAGTTACGACGGTTCTTGCGCGACCCACGCACGGGCGGCGACGCGAATTGGGCGACGGACGAAGCATGCAAAACGAGTGCGATCACACCAGCACTAAAGCACCGGATCCCATCAGAACTCCGAAGTTAAGTGTGCTTGGGCGAGAATAGTAATAGGCTTGGTGACCCCCAGGGAAGTCCTCGTGTTGCACTCCTTTTTGCGCCCGAGCGAGCGAACCCCCTTCCGCAGGCGTCCGAGGCGATGGTTTTTGGGCCCGGAATCTTTCGTGACCGCTTCGCAGTCAGCCTCGTGGGGCTCGGAGAGAGGTTTCCGGATTGGGGTCGCAATCGCGATTCCGGGATGGCTCGAGAAAGTTACGACGGTTCTTGCGCGACCCACGCACGGGCGGCGACGCGAATTGGGCGACGGACGAAGCATGCAAAACGAGTGCGATCACACCAGCACTAAAGCACCGGATCCCATCAGAACTCCGAAGTTAAGTGTGCTTGGGCGAGAGTAGTAATAGGCTTGGTGACCCCCAGGGAAGTCCTCGTGTTGCACTCCTTTTTGCGCCCGAGCGAGCGAACCCCCTTCCGCAGGCGTCCGAGGCGATGGTTTTTGGGCCCGGAATCTTTCGTGACCGCTTCGCATGTCAGCCTCGTGGGGCTCGGAGAGAGGTTTCCGGATTGGGGTCGCAATCGCGATTCCGGGATGGCTCGAGAAAGTTACGACGGTTCTTGCGCGACCCACGCACGGGCGGCGACGCGAATTGGGCGACGGACGAAGCATGCAAAACGAGTGCGATCACACCAGCACTAAAGCACCGGATCCCATCAGAACTCCGAAGTTAAGTGTGCTTGGGCGAGAGTAGTAATAGGCTTGGTGACCCCCAGGGAAGTCCTCGTGTTGCACTCCTTTTTGCGCCCGAGCGAGCGAACCCCCTTCCGCAGGCGTCCGAGGCGATGGTTTTTGGGCCCGGAATCTTTCGTGACCGCTTCGCAGTCAGCCTCGTGGGGATCGGAGAGAGGTTTCCGGATTGGGGTCGCAATCGCGATTCCGGGATGGCTCGAGAAAGTTACGACGGTTCTTGCGCGACCCACGCACGGGCGGCGACGCGAATTGGGCGACGGACGAAGCATGCAAAACGAGTGCGATCACACCAGCACTAAAGCACCGGATCCCATCAGAACTCCGAAGTTAAGCGTGCTTGGGCGAGAATAGTAATAGGCTTGGTGACCCCCAGGGAAGTCCTCGTGTTGCACTCCTTTTTGCGCCCGAGCGAGCGAACCCCCTTCCGCAGGCGTCCGAGGCGATGGTTTTTGGGCCCGGAATCTTTCGTGACCGCTTCGCATGTCAGCCTCGTGGGGCTCGGAGAGAGGTTTCCGGATTGGGGTCGCAATCGCGATTCCGGGATGGCTCGAGAAAGTTACGACGGTTCTTGCGCGACCCACGCACGGGCGGCGACGCGAATTGGGCGACGGACGAAGCATGCAAAACGAGTGCGATCACACCAGCACTAAAGCACCGGATCCCATCAGAACTCCGAAGTTAAGTGTGCTTGGGCGAGAATAGTAATAGGCTTGGTGACCCCCAGGGAAGTCCTCGTGTTGCACTCCTTTTTGCGCCCGAGCGAGCGAACCCCCTTCCGCAGGCGTCCGAGGCGATGGTTTTTGGGCCCGGAATCTTTCGTGACCGCTTCGCAGTCAGCCTCGTGGGGATCGGAGAGAGGTTTCCGGATTGGGGTCGCAATCGCGATTCCGGGATGGCTCGAGAAAGTTACGACGGTTCTTGCGCGACCCACGCACGGGCGGCGACGCGAATTGGGCGACGGACGAAGCATGCAAAACGAGTGCGATCACACCAGCACTAAAGCACCGGATCCCATCAGAACTCCGAAGTTAAGCGTGCTTGGGCGAGAGTAGTAATAGGCTTGGTGACCCCCAGGGAAGTCCTCGTGTTGCACTCCTTTTTGCGCCCGAGCGAGCGAACCCCCTTCCGCAGGCGTCCGAGGCGATGGTTTTTGGGCCCGGAATCTTTCGTGACCGCTTCGCAGTCAGCCTCGTGGGGCTCGGAGAGAGGTTTCCGGATTGGGGTCGCAATCGCGATTCCGGGATGGCTCGAGAAAGTTACGACGGTTCTTGCGCGACCCACGCACGGGCGGCGACGCGAATTGGGCGACGGACGAAGCATGCAAAACGAGTGCGATCACACCAGCACTAAAGCACCGGATCCCATCAGAACTCCGAAGTTAAGCGTGCTTGGGCGAGAGTAGTAATAGGCTTGGTGACCCCCTGGGAAGTCCTCGTGTTGCACTCCTTTTTGCGCCCGAGCGAGCGAACCCCCTTCCGCAGGCGTCCGAGGCGATGGTTTTTGGGCCCGGAATCTTTCGTGACCGCTTCGCAGTCAGCCTCGTGGGGCTCGGAGAGAGGTTTCCGGATTGGGGTCGCAATCGCGATTCCGGGATGGCTCGAGAAAGTTACGACGGTTCTTGCGCGACCCACGCACGGGCGGCGACGCGAATTGGGCGACGGACGAAGCATGCAAAACGAGTGCGATCACACCAGCACTAAAGCACCGGATCCCATCAGAACTCCGAAGTTAAGCGTGCTTGGGCGAGAGTAGTAATAGGCTTGGTGACCCCCAGGGAAGTCCTCGTGTTGCACTCCTTTTTGCGCCCGAGCGAGCGAACCCCCTTCCGCAGGCGTCCGAGGCGATGGTTTTTGGGCCCGGAATCTTTCGTGACCGCTTCGCAGTCAGCCTCGTGGGGCTCGGAGAGAGGTTTCCGGATTGGGGTCGCAATCGCGATTCCGGGATGGCTCGAGAAAGTTACGACGGTTCTTGCGCGACCCACGCACGGGCGGCGACGCGAATTGGGCGACGGACGAAGCATGCAAAACGAGTGCGATCACACCAGCACTAAAGCACCGGATCCCATCAGAACTCCGAAGTTAAGTGTGCTTGGGCGAGAATAGTAATAGGCTTGGTGACCCCCAGGGAAGTCCTCGTGTTGCACTCCTTTTTGCGCCCGAGCGAGCGAACCCCCTTCCGCAGGCGTCCGAGGCGATGGTTTTTGGGCCCGGAATCTTTCGTGACCGCTTCGCAGTCAGCCTCGTGGGGCTCGGAGAGAGGTTTCCGGATTGGGGTCGCAATCGCGATTCCGGGATGGCTCGAGAAAGTTACGACGGTTCTTGCGCGACCCACGCACGGGCGGCGACGCGAATTGGGCGACGGACGAAGCATGCAAAACGAGTGCGATCACACCAGCACTAAAGCACCGGATCCCATCAGAACTCCGAAGTTAAGTGTGCTTGGGCGAGAATAGTAATAGGCTTGGTGACCCCCAGGGAAGTCCTCGTGTTGCACTCCTTTTTGCGCCCGAGCGAGCGAACCCCCTTCCGCAGGCGTCCGAGGCGATGGTTTTTGGGCCCGGAATCTTTCGTGACCGCTTCGCAGTCAGCCTCGTGGGGCTCGGAGAGAGGTTTCCGGATTGGGGTCGCAATCGCGATTCCGGGATGGCTCGAGAAAGTTACGACGGTTCTTGCGCGACCCACGCACGGGCGGCGACGCGAATTGGGCGACGGACGAAGCATGCAAAACGAGTGCGATCACACCAGCACTAAAGCACCGGATCCCATCAGAACTCCGAAGTTAAGTGTGCTTGGGCGAGAGTAGTAATAGGCTTGGTGACCCCCTGGGAAGTCCTCGTGTTGCACTCCTTTTTGCGCCCGAGCGAGCGAACCCCCTTCCGCAGGCGTCCGAGGCGATGGTTTTTGGGCCCGGAATCTTTCGTGACCGCTTCGCAGTCAGCCTCGTGGGGCTCGGAGAGAGGTTTCCGGATTGGGGTCGCAATCGCGATTCCGGGATGGCTCGAGAAAGTTACGACGGTTCTTGCGCGACCCACGCACGGGCGGCGACGCGAATTGGGCGACGGACGAAGCATGCAAAACGAGTGCGATCACACCAGCACTAAAGCACCGGATCCCATCAGAACTCCGAAGTTAAGTGTGCTTGGGCGAGAATAGTAATAGGCTTGGTGACCCCCAGGGAAGTCCTCGTGTTGCACTCCTTTTTGCGCCCGAGCGAGCGAACCCCCTTCCGCAGGCGTCCGAGGCGATGGTTTTTGGGCCCGGAATCTTTCGTGACCGCTTCGCAGTCAGCCTCGTGGGGCTCGGAGAGAGGTTTCCGGATTGGGGTCGCAATCGCGATTCCGGGATGGCTCGAGAAAGTTACGACGGTTCTTGCGCGACCCACGCACGGGCGGCGACGCGAATTGGGCGACGGACGAAGCATGCAAAACGAGTGCGATCACACCAGCACTAAAGCACCGGATCCCATCAGAACTCCGAAGTTAAGTGTGCTTGGGCGAGAGTAGTAATAGGCTTGGTGACCCCCTGGGAAGTCCTCGTGTTGCACTCCTTTTTGCGCCCGAGCGAGCGAACCCCCTTCCGCAGGCGTCCGAGGCGATGGTTTTTGGGCCCGGAATCTTTCGTGACCGCTTCGCAGTCAGCCTCGTGGGGCTCGGAGAGAGGTTTCCGGATTGGGGTCGCAATCGCGATTCCGGGATGGCTCGAGAAAGTTACGACGGTTCTTGCGCGACCCACGCACGGGCGGCGACGCGAATTGGGCGACGGACGAAGCATGCAAAACGAGTGCGATCACACCAGCACTAAAGCACCGGATCCCATCAGAACTCCGAAGTTAAGTGTGCTTGGGCGAGAATAGTAATAGGCTTGGTGACCCCCAGGGAAGTCCTCGTGTTGCACTCCTTTTTGCGCCCGAGCGAGCGAACCCCCTTCCGCAGGCGTCCGAGGCGATGGTTTTTGGGCCCGGAATCTTTCGTGACCGCTTCGCAGTCAGCCTCGTGGGGATCGGAGAGAGGTTTCCGGATTGGGGTCGCAATCGCGATTCCGAGATGGCTCGAGAAAGTTACGACGGTTCTTGCGCGACCCACGCACGGGCGGCGACGCGAATTGGGCGACGGACGAAGCATGCAAAACGAGTGCGATCACACCAGCACTAAAGCACCGGATCCCATCAGAACTCCGAAGTTAAGCTGTGCTTGGGCGAGAGTAGTACTAGGCTTGGTGACCCCCTGGGAAGTCCTCGTGTTGCACTCCTTTTTGCGCCCGAGCGAGCGAACCCCCTTCCGCAGGCGTCCGAGGCGATGGTTTTTGGGCCCGGAATCTTTCGTGACCGCTTCGCAGTCAGCCTCGTGGGGCTCGGAGAGAGGTTTCCGGATTGGGGTCGCAATCGCGATTCCGAGATGGCTCGAGAAAGTTACGACGGTTCTTGCGCGACCCACGCACGGGCGGCGACGCGAATTGGGCGACGGACGAAGCATGCAAAACGAGTGCGATCACACCAGCACTAAAGCACCGGATCCCATCAGAACTCCGAAGTTAAGCGTGCTTGGGCGAGAGTAGTAATAGGCTTGGTGACCCCCATGGGAAGTCCTCGTGTTGCACTCCTTTTTGCGCCCGAGCGAGCGAACCCCCTTCCGCAGGCGTCCGAGGCGATGGTTTTTGGGCCCGGAATCTTTCGTGACCGCTTCGCAGTCAGCCTCGTGGGGCTCGGAGAGAGGTTTCCGGATTGGGGTCGCAATCGCGATTCCGAGATGGCTCGAGAAAGTTACGACGGTTCTTGCGCGACCCACGCACGGGCGGCGACGCGAATTGGGCGACGGACGAAGCATGCAAAACGAGTGCGATCACACCAGCACTAAAGCACCGGATCCCATCAGAACTCCGAAGTTAAGCGTGCTTGGGCGAGAGTAGTAATAGGCTTGGTGACCCCCTGGGAAGTCCTCGTGTTGCACTCCTTTTTGCGCCCGAGCGAGCGAACCCCCTTCCGCAGGCGTCCGAGGCGATGGTTTTTGGGCCCGGAATCTTTCGTGACCGCTTCGCAGTCAGCCTCGTGGGGCTCGGAGAGAGGTTTCCGGATTGGGGTCGCAATCGCGATTCCGGGATGGCTCGAGAAAGTTACGACGGTTCTTGCGCGACCCACGCACGGGCGGCGACGCGAATTGGGCGACGGACGAAGCATGCAAAACGAGTGCGATCACACCAGCACTAAAGCACCGGATCCCATCAGAACTCCGAAGTTAAGCTGTGCTTGGGCGAGAGTAGTACTAGGCTTGGTGACCCCCATGGGAAGTCCTCGTGTTGCACTCCTTTTTGCGCCCGAGCGAGCGAACCCCCTTCCGCAGGCGTCCGAGGCGATGGTTTTTGGGCCCGGAATCTTTCGTGACCGCTTCGCAGTCAGCCTCGTGGGGCTCGGAGAGAGGTTTCCGGATTGGGGTCGCAATCGCGATTCCGAGATGGCTCGAGAAAGTTACGACGGTTCTTGCGCGACCCACGCACGGGCGGCGACGCGAATTGGGCGACGGACGAAGCATGCAAAACGAGTGCGATCACACCAGCACTAAAGCACCGGATCCCATCAGAACTCCGAAGTTAAGCGTGCTTGGGCGAGAGTAGTACTAGGCTTGGTGACCCCCATGGGAAGTCCTCGTGTTGCACTCCTTTTTGCGCCCGAGCGAGCGAACCCCCTTCCGCAGGCGTCCGAGGCGATGGTTTTTGGGCCCGGAATCTTTCGTGACCGCTTCGCAGTCAGCCTCGTGGGGCTCGGAGAGAGGTTTCCGGATTGGGGTCGCAATCGCGATTCCGAGATGGCTCGAGAAAGTTACGACGGTTCTTGCGCGACCCACGCACGGGCGGCGACGCGAATTGGGCGACGGACGAAGCATGCAAAACGAGTGCGATCACACCAGCACTAAAGCACCGGATCCCATCAGAACTCCGAAGTTAAGCTGTGCTTGGGCGAGAGTAGTAATAGGCTTGGTGACCCCCAGGGAAGTCCTCGTGTTGCACTCCTTTTTGCGCCCGAGCGAGCGAACCCCCTTCCGCAGGCGTCCGAGGCGATGGTTTTTGGGCCCGGAATCTTTCGTGACCGCTTCGCAGTCAGCCTCGTGGGGCTCGGAGAGAGGTTTCCGGATTGGGGTCGCAATCGCGATTCCGGGATGGCTCGAGAAAGTTACGACGGTTCTTGCGCGACCCACGCACGGGCGGCGACGCGAATTGGGCGACGGACGAAGCATGCAAAACGAGTGCGATCACACCAGCACTAAAGCACCGGATCCCATCAGAACTCCGAAGTTAAGTGTGCTTGGGCGAGAATAGTAATAGGCTTGGTGACCCCCAGGGAAGTCCTCGTGTTGCACTCCTTTTTGCGCCCGAGCGAGCGAACCCCCTTCCGCAGGCGTCCGAGGCGATGGTTTTTGGGCCCGGAATCTTTCGTGACCGCTTCGCAGTCAGCCTCGTGGGGCTCGGAGAGAGGTTTCCGGATTGGGGTCGCAATCGCGATTCCGGGATGGCTCGAGAAAGTTACGACGGTTCTTGCGCGACCCACGCACGGGCGGCGACGCGAATTGGGCGACGGACGAAGCATGCAAAACGAGTGCGATCACACCAGCACTAAAGCACCGGATCCCATCAGAACTCCGAAGTTAAGTGTGCTTGGGCGAGAATAGTACTAGGATTGGTGACCCCCTGGGAAGTCCTCGTGTTGCACTCCTTTTTGCGCCCGAGCGAGCGAACCCCCTTCCGCAGGCGTCCGAGGCGATGGTTTTTGGGCCCGGAATCTTTCGTGACCGCTTCGCAGTCAGCCTCGTGGGGCTCGGAGAGAGGTTTCCGGATTGGGGTCGCAATCGCGATTCCGAGATGGCTCGAGAAAGTTACGACGGTTCTTGCGCGACCCACGCACGGGCGGCGACGCGAATTGGGCGACGGACGAAGCACGCAAAACGAGTGCGATCACACCAGCACTAAAGCACCGGATCCCATCAGAACTCCGAAGTTAAGCGTGCTTGGGCGAGAGTAGTAATAGGCTTGGTGACCCCCTGGGAAGTCCTCGTGTTGCACTCCTTTTTGCGCCCGAGCGAGCGAACCCCCTTCCGCAGGCGTCCGAGGCGATGGTTTTTGGGCCCGGAATCTTTCGTGACCGCTTCGCAGTCAGCCTCGTGGGGCTCGGAGAGAGGTTTCCGGATTGGGGTCGCAATCGCGATTCCGGGATGGCTCGAGAAAGTTACGACGGTTCTTGCGCGACCCACGCACGGGCGGCGACGCGAATTGGGCGACGGACGAAGCATGCAAAACGAGTGCGATCACACCAGCACTAAAGCACCGGATCCCATCAGAACTCCGAAGTTAAGTGTGCTTGGGCGAGAATAGTAATAGGCTTGGTGACCCCATGGGAAGTCCTCGTGTTGCACTCCTTTTTGCGCCCGAGCGAGCGAACCCCCTTCCGCAGGCGTCCGAGGCGATGGTTTTTGGGCCCGGAATCTTTCGTGACCGCTTCGCAGTCAGCCTCGTGGGGCTCGGAGAGAGGTTTCCGGATTGGGGTCGCAATCGCGATTCCGGGATGGCTCGAGAAAGTTACGACGGTTCTTGCGCGACCCACGCACGGGCGGCGACGCGAATTGGGCGACGGACGAAGCATGCAAAACGAGTGCGATCACACCAGCACTAAAGCACCGGATCCCATCAGAACTCCGAAGTTAAGTGTGCTTGGGCGAGAATAGTAATAGGCTTGGTGACCCCCAGGGAAGTCCTCGTGTTGCACTCCTTTTTGCGCCCGAGCGAGCGAACCCCCTTCCGCAGGCGTCCGAGGCGATGGTTTTTGGGCCCGGAATCTTTCGTGACCGCTTCGCAGTCAGCCTCGTGGGGCTCGGAGAGAGGTTTCCGGATTGGGGTCGCAATCGCGATTCCGAGATGGCTCGAGAAAGTTACGACGGTTCTTGCGCGACCCACGCACGGGCGGCGACGCGAATTGGGCGACGGACGAAGCATGCAAAACGAGTGCGATCACACCAGCACTAAAGCACCGGATCCCATCAGAACTCCGAAGTTAAGCGTGCTTGGGCGAGAGTAGTAATAGGCTTGGTGACCCCCTGGGAAGTCCTCGTGTTGCACTCCTTTTTGCGCCCGAGCGAGCGAACCCCCTTCCGCAGGCGTCCGAGGCGATGGTTTTTGGGCCCGGAATCTTTCGTGACCGCTTCGCAGTCAGCCTCGTGGGGCTCGGAGAGAGGTTTCCGGATTGGGGTCGCAATCGCGATTCCGGGATGGCTCGAGAAAGTTACGACGGTTCTTGCGCGACCCACGCACGGGCGGCGACGCGAATTGGGCGACGGACGAAGCATGCAAAACGAGTGCGATCACACCAGCACTAAAGCACCGGATCCCATCAGAACTCCGAAGTTAAGTGTGCTTGGGCGAGAATAGTAATAGGCTTGGTGACCCCCAGGGAAGTCCTCGTGTTGCACTCCTTTTTGCGCCCGAGCGAGCGAACCCCCTTCCGCAGGCGTCCGAGGCGATGGTTTTTGGGCCCGGAATCTTTCGTGACCGCTTCGCAGTCAGCCTCGTGGGGCTCGGAGAGAGGTTTCCGGATTGGGGTCGCAATCGCGATTCCGAGATGGCTCGAGAAAGTTACGACGGTTCTTGCGCGACCCACGCACGGGCGGCGACGCGAATTGGGCGACGGACGAAGCATGCAAAACGAGTGCGATCACACCAGCACTAAAGCACCGGATCCCATCAGAACTCCGAAGTTAAGCGTGCTTGGGCGAGAGTAGTAATAGGCTTGGTGACCCCCAGGGAAGTCCTCGTGTTGCACTCCTTTTTGCGCCCGAGCGAGCGAACCCCCTTCCGCAGGCGTCCGAGGCGATGGTTTTTGGGCCCGGAATCTTTCGTGACCGCTTCGCAGTCAGCCTCGTGGGGCTCGGAGAGAGGTTTCCGGATTGGGGTCGCAATCGCGATTCCGGGATGGCTCGAGAAAGTTACGACGGTTCTTGCGCGACCCACGCACGGGCGGCGACGCGAATTGGGCGACGGACGAAGCATGCAAAACGAGTGCGATCACACCAGCACTAAAGCACCGGATCCCATCAGAACTCCGAAGTTAAGTGTGCTTGGGCGAGAATAGTAATAGGCTTGGTGACCCCCAGGGAAGTCCTCGTGTTGCACTCCTTTTTGCGCCCGAGCGAGCGAACCCCCTTCCGCAGGCGTCCGAGGCGATGGTTTTTGGGCCCGGAATCTTTCGTGACCGCTTCGCAGTCAGCCTCGTGGGGCTCGGAGAGAGGTTTCCGGATTGGGGTCGCAATCGCGATTCCGGGATGGCTCGAGAAAGTTACGACGGTTCTTGCGCGACCCACGCACGGGCGGCGACGCGAATTGGGCGACGGACGAAGCATGCAAAACGAGTGCGATCACACCAGCACTAAAGCACCGGATCCCATCAGAACTCCGAAGTTAAGTGTGCTTGGGCGAGAATAGTAATAGGCTTGGTGACCCCCAGGGAAGTCCTCGTGTTGCACTCCTTTTTGCGCCCGAGCGAGCGAACCCCCTTCCGCAGGCGTCCGAGGCGATGGTTTTTGGGCCCGGAATCTTTCGTGACCGCTTCGCAGTCAGCCTCGTGGGGCTCGGAGAGAGGTTTCCGGATTGGGGTCGCAATCGCGATTCCGGGATGGCTCGAGAAAGTTACGACGGTTCTTGCGCGACCCACGCACGGGCGGCGACGCGAATTGGGCGACGGACGAAGCATGCAAAACGAGTGCGATCACACCAGCACTAAAGCACCGGATCCCATCAGAACTCCGAAGTTAAGTGTGCTTGGGCGAGAATAGTAATAGGCTTGGTGACCCCCAGGGAAGTCCTCGTGTTGCACTCCTTTTTGCGCCCGAGCGAGCGAACCCCCTTCCGCAGGCGTCCGAGGCGATGGTTTTTGGGCCCGGAATCTTTCGTGACCGCTTCGCAGTCAGCCTCGTGGGGCTCGGAGAGAGGTTTCCGGATTGGGGTCGCAATCGCGATTCCGGGATGGCTCGAGAAAGTTACGACGGTTCTTGCGCGACCCACGCACGGGCGGCGACGCGAATTGGGCGACGGACGAAGCATGCAAAACGAGTGCGATCACACCAGCACTAAAGCACCGGATCCCATCAGAACTCCGAAGTTAAGTGTGCTTGGGCGAGAATAGTAATAGGCTTGGTGACCCCCAGGGAAGTCCTCGTGTTGCACTCCTTTTTGCGCCCGAGCGAGCGAACCCCCTTCCGCAGGCGTCCGAGGCGATGGTTTTTGGGCCCGGAATCTTTCGTGACCGCTTCGCAGTCAGCCTCGTGGGGCTCGGAGAGAGGTTTCCGGATTGGGGTCGCAATCGCGATTCCGAGATGGCTCGAGAAAGTTACGACGGTTCTTGCGCGACCCACGCACGGGCGGCGACGCGAATTGGGCGACGGACGAAGCATGCAAAACGAGTGCGATCACACCAGCACTAAAGCACCGGATCCCATCAGAACTCCGAAGTTAAGGTGCTTGGGCGAGAGTAGTAATAGGCTTGGTGACCCCCAGGGAAGTCCTCGTGTTGCACTCCTTTTTGCGCCCGAGCGAGCGAACCCCCTTCCGCAGGCGTCCGAGGCGATGGTTTTTGGGCCCGGAATCTTTCGTGACCGCTTCGCAGTCAGCCTCGTGGGGCTCGGAGAGAGGTTTCCGGATTGGGGTCGCAATCGCGATTCCGGGATGGCTCGAGAAAGTTACGACGGTTCTTGCGCGACCCACGCACGGGCGGCGACGCGAATTGGGCGACGGACGAAGCATGCAAAACGAGTGCGATCACACCAGCACTAAAGCACCGGATCCCATCAGAACTCCGAAGTTAAGTGTGCTTGGGCGAGAATAGTAATAGGCTTGGTGACCCCAGGGAAGTCCTCGTGTTGCACTCCTTTTTGCGCCCGAGCGAGCGAACCCCCTTCCGCAGGCGTCCGAGGCGATGGTTTTTGGGCCCGGAATCTTTCGTGACCGCTTCGCAGTCAGCCTCGTGGGGCTCGGAGAGAGGTTTCCGGATTGGGGTCGCAATCGCGATTCCGGGATGGCTCGAGAAAGTTACGACGGTTCTTGCGCGACCCACGCACGGGCGGCGACGCGAATTGGGCGACGGACGAAGCATGCAAAACGAGTGCGATCACACCAGCACTAAAGCACCGGATCCCATCAGAACTCCGAAGTTAAGTGTGCTTGGGCGAGAATAGTAATAGGCTTGGTGACCCCCAGGGAAGTCCTCGTGTTGCACTCCTTTTTGCGCCCGAGCGAGCGAACCCCCTTCCGCAGGCGTCCGAGGCGATGGTTTTTGGGCCCGGAATCTTTCGTGACCGCTTCGCAGTCAGCCTCGTGGGGCTCGGAGAGAGGTTTCCGGATTGGGGTCGCAATCGCGATTCCGGGATGGCTCGAGAAAGTTACGACGGTTCTTGCGCGACCCACGCACGGGCGGCGACGCGAATTGGGCGACGGACGAAGCATGCAAAACGAGTGCGATCACACCAGCACTAAAGCACCGGATCCCATCAGAACTCCGAAGTTAAGTGTGCTTGGGCGAGAATAGTAATAGGCTTGGTGACCCCCAGGGAAGTCCTCGTGTTGCACTCCTTTTTGCGCCCGAGCGAGCGAACCCCCTTCCGCAGGCGTCCGAGGCGATGGTTTTTGGGCCCGGAATCTTTCGTGACCGCTTCGCAGTCAGCCTCGTGGGGCTCGGAGAGAGGTTTCCGGATTGGGGTCGCAATCGCGATTCCGGGATGGCTCGAGAAAGTTACGACGGTTCTTGCGCGACCCACGCACGGGCGGCGACGCGAATTGGGCGACGGACGAAGCATGCAAAACGAGTGCGATCACACCAGCACTAAAGCACGGATCCCATCAGAACTCCGAAGTTAAGTGTGCTTGGGCGAGAATAGTAATAGGCTTGGTGACCCCCAGGGAAGTCCTCGTGTTGCACTCCTTTTTGCGCCCCGAGCGAGCGAACCCCCTTCCGCAGGCGTCCGAGGCGATGGTTTTTGGGCCCGGAATCTTTCGTGACCGCTTCGCAGTCAGCCTCGTGGGGCTCGGAGAGAGGTTTCCGGATTGGGGTCGCAATCGCGATTCCGGATGGCTCGAGAAAGTTACGACGGTTCTTGCGCGACCCACGCACGGGCGGCGACGCGAATTGGGCGACGGACGAAGCATGCAAAACGAGTGCGATCACACCAGCACTAAAGCACCGGATCCCATCAGAACTCCGAAGTTAAGTGTGCTTGGGCGAGAATAGTAATAGGCTTGGTGACCCCCAGGGAAGTCCTCGTGTTGCACTCCTTTTTGCGCCCGAGCGAGCGAACCCCCTTCGCAGGCGTCCGAGGCGATGGTTTTTGGGCCCGGAATCTTCGTGACCGCTTCGCAGTCAGCCTCGTGGGGATCGGAGAGAGGTTTCGGATTGGGGTCGCAATCGCGATTCCGGGATGGCTCGAGAAAGTTACGACGGTTCTTGCGCGACGCGCACTTGGGCGACGAACGAAGCACGCAAAACGAGTGCGATCACACAGCACTAAAGCACCGATCCCATCAGAACTCCGAAGTTAAGCGTGCTTGGGCGAGAATAGTAATAGGCTTGGTGACCCCCTGGGAAGTCCTCGTGTTGCACTCCTTTTTGCGCCCGAGCGAGCGAACCCCCTTCCGCAGGCGTCCGAGGCGATGGTTTTTGGGCCCGGAATCTTCGTGACCGCTTCGCTGTCAGCCTCGTGGGGCTCGGAGAGAGGTTTCGGATTGGGGTCGCAATCGCGATTCCGAGATAGCTCGA
>PYDT01000145.1:0-54391 GCA_004837865.1 Musa balbisiana | reverse complement strand
ACGGCGACGCGCACTGCGCGGACGAAGCACGCAAAACGAGTGCGATCACACCAGCACTAAAGCACCGATCCCATCAAACTCCGAAGTTAAGCGTTCTTGGGCGAGAGTAGTACTAGAATGGGTGACCCCCTGGGAAGTCCTCGTGTTGCACTCCGTTTTGCGCCCGAGCGAGCGAACCCCCTTTCCGCAGGCGTCCGAGGCGATGGTTTTTCGGGCCCGGAATCTTTCGTGACCGCTTCGCAGTCACCTCGTGGGGCTCGGAGAGAGGTTTCCGGATTGGGGTCGCAATCGCGATTCCGAGATGACTCGAGAAATGTTACGACGGTTCTTGCGCGACCCACGCACGGACGGCGACGCGCACTTGGGCGACGGACGAAGCACGCAAAACGAGTGCGATCACACCAGCACTAAAGCACCGGATCCCATCAGAACTCCGAAGTTAAGCGTTCTTGGGCGAGAGTAGTACTAGAATGGGTGACCCCCTGGGAAGTCCTCGTGTTGCACTCCTTTTTGCGCCCGAGCGAGCGAACCCCCTTCCGCAGGCGTCCGAGGCGATGGTTTTCGGGCCCGGAATCTTTCGTGACCGCTTCGCAGTCAGCCTCGTGGGGCTCGGAGAGAGGTTTCCGGATTGGGGTCGCAATCGCGATTCCGAGATGACTCGAGAAAGTTACGACGGTTCTTGCGCGACCCACGCACGGACGGCGACGCGCACTTGGGCGACGGACGAAGCACGCAAAACGAGTGCGATCACACCAGCACTAAAGCACCGGATCCCATCAGAACTCCGAAGTTAAGCGTTCTTGGGCGAGAGTAGTACTAGAATGGGTGACCCCCTGGGAAGTCCTCGTGTTGCACTCCTTTTTGCGCCCGAGCGAGCGAACCCCCTTCCGCAGGCGTCCGAGGCGATGGTTTTCGGGCCCGGAATCTTTCGTGACCGCTTCGCAGTCAGCCTCGTGGGGCTCGGAGAGAGGTTTCCGGATTGGGGTCGCAATCGCGATTCCGAGATGACTCGAGAAAGTTACGACGGTTCTTGCGCGACCCACGCACGGACGGCGACGCGCACTTGGGCGACGGACGAAGCACGCAAAACGAGTGCGATCACACCAGCACTAAAGCACCGGATCCCATCAGAACTCCGAAGTTAAGCGTTCTTGGGCGAGAGTAGTACTAGAATGGGTGACCCCCTGGGAAGTCCTCGTGTTGCACTCCTTTTTGCGCCCGAGCGAGCGAACCCCCTTCCGCAGGCGTCCGAGGCGATGGTTTTCGGGCCCGGAATCTTTCGTGACCGCTTCGCAGTCAGCCTCGTGGGGCTCGGAGAGAGGTTTCCGGATTGGGGTCGCAATCGCGATTCCGAGATGACTCGAGAAAGTTACGACGGTTCTTGCGCGACCCACGCACGGACGGCGACGCGCACTTGGGCGACGGACGAAGCACGCAAAACGAGTGCGATCACACCAGCACTAAAGCACCGGATCCCATCAGAACTCCGAAGTTAAGCGTTCTTGGGCGAGAGTAGTACTAGAATGGGTGACCCCCTGGGAAGTCCTCGTGTTGCACTCCTTTTTGCGCCCGAGCGAGCGAACCCCCTTCCGCAGGCGTCCGAGGCGATGGTTTTCGGGCCCGGAATCTTTCGTGACCGCTTCGCAGTCAGCCTCGTGTGGCTCGGAGAGAGGTTTCCGGATTGGGGTCGCAATCGCGATTCCGAGATGACTCGAGAAAGTTACGACGGTTCTTGCGCGACCCACGCACGGACGGCGACGCGCACTTGGGCGACGGACGAAGCACGCAAAACGAGTGCGATCACACCAGCACTAAAGCACCGGATCCCATCAGAACTCCGAAGTTAAGCGTTCTTGGGCGAGAGTAGTACTAGAATGGGTGACCCCCTGGGAAGTCCTCGTGTTGCACTCCTTTTTGCGCCCGAGCGAGCGAACCCCCTTTCCGCAGGCGTCCGAGGCGATGGTTTTCGGGCCCGGAATCTTTCGTGACCGCTTCGCAGTCAGCCTCGTGGGGCTCGGAGAGAGGTTTCCGGATTGGGGTCGCAATCGCGATTCCGAGATGACTCGAGAAAGTTACGACGGTTCTTGCGCGACCCACGCACGGACGGCGACGCGCACTTGGGCGACGGACGAAGCACGCAAAACGAGTGCGATCACACCAGCACTAAAGCACCGGATCCCATCAGAACTCCGAAGTTAAGCGTTCTTGGGCGAGAGTAGTACTAGAATGGGTGACCCCCTGGGAAGTCCTCGTGTTGCACTCCTTTTTGCGCCCGAGCGAGCGAACCCCCTTCCGCAGGCGTCCGAGGCGATGGTTTTCGGGCCCGGAATCTTTCGTGACCGCTTCGCAGTCAGCCTCGTGTGGCTCGGAGAGAGGTTTCCGGATTGGGGTCGCAATCGCGATTCCGAGATGACTCGAGAAAGTTACGACGGTTCTTGCGCGACCCACGCACGGACGGCGACGCGCACTTGGGCGACGGACGAAGCACGCAAAACGAGTGCGATCACACCAGCACTAAAGCACCGGATCCCATCAGAACTCCGAAGTTAAGCGTTCTTGGGCGAGAGTAGGTACTAGAATGGGTGACCCCCTGGGAAGTCCTCGTGTTGCACTCCTTTTTGCGCCCGAGCGAGCGAACCCCCTTCCGCAGGCGTCCGAGGCGATGGTTTTCGGGCCCGGAATCTTTCGTGACCGCTTCGCAGTCAGCCTCGTGTGGCTCGGAGAGAGGTTTCCGGATTGGGGTCGCAATCGCGATTCCGAGATGACTCGAGAAAGTTACGACGGTTCTTGCGCGACCCACGCACGGACGGCGACGCGCACTTGGGCGACGGACGAAGCACGCAAAACGAGTGCGATCACACCAGCACTAAAGCACCGGATCCCATCAGAACTCCGAAGTTAAGCGTTCTTGGGCGAGAGTAGTACTAGAATGGGTGACCCCCTGGGAAGTCCTCGTGTTGCACTCCTTTTTGCGCCCGAGCGAGCGAACCCCCTTCCGCAGGCGTCCGAGGCGATGGTTTTCGGGCCCGGAATCTTTCGTGACCGCTTCGCAGTCAGCCTCGTGGGGCTCGGAGAGAGGTTTCCGGATTGGGGTCGCAATCGCGATTCCGAGATGACTCGAGAAAGTTACGACGGTTCTTGCGCGACCCACGCACGGACGGCGACGCGCACTTGGGCGACGGACGAAGCACGCAAAACGAGTGCGATCACACCAGCACTAAAGCACCGGATCCCATCAGAACTCCGAAGTTAAGCGTTCTTGGGCGAGAGTAGTACTAGAATGGGTGACCCCCTGGGAAGTCCTCGTGTTGCACTCCTTTTTGCGCCCGAGCGAGCGAACCCCCTTTCCGCAGGCGTCCGAGGCGATGGTTTTCGGGCCCGGAATCTTTCGTGACCGCTTCGCAGTCAGCCTCGTGGGGCTCGGAGAGAGGTTTCCGGATTGGGGTCGCAATCGCGATTCCGAGATGACTCGAGAAAGTTACGACGGTTCTTGCGCGACCCACGCACGGACGGCGACGCGCACTTGGGCGACGGACGAAGCACGCAAAACGAGTGCGATCACACCAGCACTAAAGCACCGGATCCCATCAGAACTCCGAAGTTAAGCGTTCTTGGGCGAGAGTAGTACTAGAATGGGTGACCCCCTGGGAAGTCCTCGTGTTGCACTCCTTTTTGCGCCCGAGCGAGCGAACCCCCTTCCGCAGGCGTCCGAGGCGATGGTTTTCGGGCCCGGAATCTTTCGTGACCGCTTCGCAGTCAGCCTCGTGGGGCTCGGAGAGAGGTTTCCGGATTGGGGTCGCAATCGCGATTCCGAGATGACTCGAGAAAGTTACGACGGTTCTTGCGCGACCCACGCACGGACGGCGACGCGCACTTGGGCGACGGACGAAGCACGCAAAACGAGTGCGATCACACCAGCACTAAAGCACCGGATCCCATCAGAACTCCGAAGTTAAGCGTTCTTGGGCGAGAGTAGTACTAGAATGGGTGACCCCCTGGGAAGTCCTCGTGTTGCACTCCTTTTTGCGCCCGAGCGAGCGAACCCCCTTCCGCAGGCGTCCGAGGCGATGGTTTTCGGGCCCGGAATCTTTCGTGACCGCTTCGCAGTCAGCCTCGTGTGGCTCGGAGAGAGGTTTCCGGATTGGGGTCGCAATCGCGATTCCGAGATGACTCGAGAAAGTTACGACGGTTCTTGCGCGACCCACGCACGGACGGCGACGCGCACTTGGGCGACGGACGAAGCACGCAAAACGAGTGCGATCACACCAGCACTAAAGCACCGGATCCCATCAGAACTCCGAAGTTAAGCGTTCTTGGGCGAGAGTAGTACTAGAATGGGTGACCCCCTGGGAAGTCCTCGTGTTGCACTCCTTTTTGCGCCCGAGCGAGCGAACCCCCTTCCGCAGGCGTCCGAGGCGATGGTTTTCGGGCCCGGAATCTTTCGTGACCGCTTCGCAGTCAGCCTCGTGTGGCTCGGAGAGAGGTTTCCGGATTGGGGTCGCAATCGCGATTCCGAGATGACTCGAGAAAGTTACGACGGTTCTTGCGCGACCCACGCACGGACGGCGACGCGCACTTGGGCGACGGACGAAGCACGCAAAACGAGTGCGATCACACCAGCACTAAAGCACCGGATCCCATCAGAACTCCGAAGTTAAGCGTTCTTGGGCGAGAGTAGTACTAGAATGGGTGACCCCCTGGGAAGTCCTCGTGTTGCACTCCTTTTTGCGCCCGAGCGAGCGAACCCCCTTTCCGCAGGCGTCCGAGGCGATGGTTTTCGGGCCCGGAATCTTTCGTGACCGCTTCGCAGTCAGCCTCGTGTGGCTCGGAGAGAGGTTTCCGGATTGGGGTCGCAATCGCGATTCCGAGATGACTCGAGAAAGTTACGACGGTTCTTGCGCGACCCACGCACGGACGGCGACGCGCACTTGGGCGACGGACGAAGCACGCAAAACGAGTGCGATCACACCAGCACTAAAGCACCGGATCCCATCAGAACTCCGAAGTTAAGCGTTCTTGGGCGAGAGTAGTACTAGAATGGGTGACCCCCTGGGAAGTCCTCGTGTTGCACTCCTTTTTGCGCCCGAGCGAGCGAACCCCCTTCCGCAGGCGTCCGAGGCGATGGTTTTCGGGCCCGGAATCTTTCGTGACCGCTTCGCAGTCAGCCTCGTGTGGCTCGGAGAGAGGTTTCCGGATTGGGGTCGCAATCGCGATTCCGAGATGACTCGAGAAAGTTACGACGGTTCTTGCGCGACCCACGCACGGACGGCGACGCGCACTTGGGCGACGGACGAAGCACGCAAAACGAGTGCGATCACACCAGCACTAAAGCACCGGATCCCATCAGAACTCCGAAGTTAAGCGTTCTTGGGCGAGAGTAGTACTAGAATGGGTGACCCCCTGGGAAGTCCTCGTGTTGCACTCCTTTTTGCGCCCGAGCGAGCGAACCCCCTTCCGCAGGCGTCCGAGGCGATGGTTTTCGGGCCCGGAATCTTTCGTGACCGCTTCGCAGTCAGCCTCGTGTGGCTCGGAGAGAGGTTTCCGGATTGGGGTCGCAATCGCGATTCCGAGATGACTCGAGAAAGTTACGACGGTTCTTGCGCGACCCACGCACGGACGGCGACGCGCACTTGGGCGACGGACGAAGCACGCAAAACGAGTGCGATCACACCAGCACTAAAGCACCGGATCCCATCAGAACTCCGAAGTTAAGCGTTCTTGGGCGAGAGTAGTACTAGAATGGGTGACCCCCTGGGAAGTCCTCGTGTTGCACTCCTTTTTGCGCCCGAGCGAGCGAACCCCCTTCCGCAGGCGTCCGAGGCGATGGTTTTCGGGCCCGGAATCTTTCGTGACCGCTTCGCAGTCAGCCTCGTGGGGCTCGGAGAGAGGTTTCCGGATTGGGGTCGCAATCGCGATTCCGAGATGACTCGAGAAAGTTACGACGGTTCTTGCGCGACGGACGGCGACGCGCACTTGGGCGACGGACGAAGCACGCAAAACGAGTGCGATCACACCAGCACTAAAGCACCGGATCCCATCAGAACTCCGAAGTTAAGCGTTCTTGGGCGAGAGTAGTACTAGAATGGGTGACCCCCTGGGAAGTCCTCGTGTTGCACTCCTTTTTGCGCCCGAGCGAGCGAACCCCCTTCCGCAGGCGTCCGAGGCGATGGTTTTCGGGCCCGGAATCTTTCGTGACCGCTTCGCTAGTCAGCCTCGTGGGGCTCGGAGAGAGGTTTCCGGATTGGGGTCGCAATCGCGATTCCGAGATGACTCGAGAAAGTTACGACGGTTCTTGCGCGACCCACGCACGGACGGCGACGCGCACTTGGGCGACGGACGAAGCACGCAAAACGAGTGCGATCACACCAGCACTAAAGCACCGGATCCCATCAGAACTCCGAAGTTAAGCGTTCTTGGGCGAGAGTAGTACTAGAATGGGTGACCCCCTGGGAAGTCCTCGTGTTGCACTCCTTTTTGCGCCCGAGCGAGCGAACCCCCTTCCGCAGGCGTCCGAGGCGATGGTTTTCTGGCCCGGAATCTTTCGTGACCGCTTCGCAGTCAGCCTCGTGTGGCTCGGAGAGAGGTTTCCGGATTGGGGTCGCAATCGCGATTCCGAGATGACTCGAGAAAGTTACGACGGTTCTTGCGCGACCCACGCACGGACGGCGACGCGCACTTGGGCGACGGACGAAGCACGCAAAACGAGTGCGATCACACCAGCACTAAAGCACCGGATCCCATCAGAACTCCGAAGTTAAGCGTTCTTGGGCGAGAGTAGTACTAGAATGGGTGACCCCCTGGGAAGTCCTCGTGTTGCACTCCTTTTTGCGCCCGAGCTAGCGAACCCCCTTCCGCAGGCGTCCGAGGCGATGGTTTTCTGGCCCGGAATCTTTCGTGACCGCTTCGCAGTCAGCCTCGTGTGGCTCGGAGAGAGGTTTCCGGATTGGGGTCGCAATCGCGATTCCGAGATGACTCGAGAAAGTTACGACGGTTCTTGCGCGACCCACGCACGGACGGCGACGCGCACTTGGGCGACGGACGAAGCACGCAAAACGAGTGCGATCACACCAGCACTAAAGCACCGGATCCCATCAGAACTCCGAAGTTAAGCGTTCTTGGGCGAGAGTAGTACTAGAATGGGTGACCCCCTGGGAAGTCCTCGTGTTGCACTCCTTTTTGCGCCCGAGCGAGCGAACCCCCTTTCCGCAGGCGTCCGAGGCGATGGTTTTCGGGCCCGGAATCTTTCGTGACCGCTTCGCAGTCAGCCTCGTGGGGCTCGGAGAGAGGTTTCCGGATTGGGGTCGCAATCGCGATTCCGAGATGACTCGAGAAAGTTACGACGGTTCTTGCGCGACCCACGCACGGACGGCGACGCGCACTTGGGCGACGGACGAAGCACGCAAAACGAGTGCGATCACACCAGCACTAAAGCACCGGATCCCATCAGAACTCCGAAGTTAAGCGTTCTTGGGCGAGAGTAGTACTAGAATGGGTGACCCCCTGGGAAGTCCTCGTGTTGCACTCCTTTTTGCGCCCGAGCGAGCGAACCCCCTTCCGCAGGCGTCCGAGGCGATGGTTTTCGGGCCCGGAATCTTTCGTGACCGCTTCGCAGTCAGCCTCGTGGGGCTCGGAGAGAGGTTTCCGGATTGGGGTCGCAATCGCGATTCCGAGATGACTCGAGAAAGTTACGACGGTTCTTGCGCGACCCACGCACGGACGGCGACGCGCACTTGGGCGACGGACGAAGCACGCAAAACGAGTGCGATCACACCAGCACTAAAGCACCGGATCCCATCAGAACTCCGAAGTTAAGCGTTCTTGGGCGAGAGTAGTACTAGAATGGGTGACCCCCTGGGAAGTCCTCGTGTTGCACTCCTTTTTGCGCCCGAGCTAGCGAACCCCCTTCCGCAGGCGTCCGAGGCGATGGTTTTCTGGCCCGGAATCTTTCGTGACCGCTTCGCAGTCAGCCTCGTGTGGCTCGGAGAGAGGTTTCCGGATTGGGGTCGCAATCGCGATTCCGAGATGACTCGAGAAAGTTACGACGGTTCTTGCGCGACCCACGCACGGACGGCGACGCGCACTTGGGCGACGGACGAAGCACGCAAAACGAGTGCGATCACACCAGCACTAAAGCACCGGATCCCATCAGAACTCCGAAGTTAAGCGTTCTTGGGCGAGAGTAGTACTAGAATGGGTGACCCCCTGGGAAGTCCTCGTGTTGCACTCCTTTTTGCGCCCGAGCGAGCGAACCCCCTTTCCGCAGGCGTCCGAGGCGATGGTTTTCGGGCCCGGAATCTTTCGTGACCGCTTCGCAGTCAGCCTCGTGTGGCTCGGAGAGAGGTTTCCGGATTGGGGTCGCAATCGCGATTCCGAGATGACTCGAGAAAGTTACGACGGTTCTTGCGCGACCCACGCACGGGACGGCGACGCGCACTTGGGCGACGGACGAAGCACGCAAAACGAGTGCGATCACACCAGCACTAAAGCACCGGATCCCATCAGAACTCCGAAGTTAAGCGTGCTTGGGCGAGAGTAGTACTAGGATTGGTGACCCCCTGGGAAGTCCTCGTGTTGCACTCCTTTTTGCGCCCGAGCGAGCGAAACCCCTTCCGCAGGCGTCCGAGGCGATGGTTTTCGGGCCCGGAATCTTTCGTGACCGCTTCGCAGTCCGCCTCGTGGGGCTCGGAGAGAGGTTTCCGGATTGGGGTCGCAATCGCGATTCCGAGATGGCTCGAGAAAGTTACGACGGTTCTTGCGCGACCCATGCACGTGCGGCGACGCGCACTTCGGCGATGGACGAAGCATGCAAAATGAGTGCGATCACACCAGCACTAAAGCATCGGATCCCATCAGAACTCCGAAGTTAAGCGTGCTTGGGCGAGAGTAGTACTAGGATGGGTGACCCCCTGGGAAGTCCTCGTGTTGCACTCCTTTTTGCGCCCGAGCGAGCGAAACCCCCTTCCGCAGGCGTCCGAGGCGATGGTTTTCAGGCCCGAAATCTTTCGTGACCGCTTCGCTGTCCGCCTCATGGGGCTCGGAGAGAGGTTTCCGGATTGGGGTCGCAATCGCGATTCCGAGATGGCTCGAGAAAGTTACGACTGTTCTTGTGCGACCCACACACGGGCGGAGACACGCACTTGGGCGACGGACGAAGTACGCAAAACGAGTACGATCAAACCAGCACTAAAGCATCGGATCTCTTCAGAACTCCGAAGTTAAGCGTGCTTGGGCTAGAGTAGTACTAGGTGTTAGGATCGGAGCAGCACTAAGAGGGGGGGGTGAATTAGTGCAGCGGATTAAAACGTCGGTTTTGGAAACTTTTTCGTACGATAAAAACCAAACTCGAAAGTGCTTAACTTGAAAGCGTGTTCGTAAAGGTGTGCAACAAAAGTAATAAGGAAGTAAAGCATATATGAAGGTTTGTAGTAAGGTAAATAGCAATAAGTAAATGCAAACCAGAGAACACGCCAATTTTAAAGTGGTTCGGTCAAAATGACCTACATCCACTTGCGAAGCCTTCTTCGATGAGGCTCCCAACTGCCACTAGCAAATTACTTTGAAGGGGAAGGACAAATACCCCTCTTACAACTTTTTACAAGTGGTTCACACTCTTACAAAGTTTCAACGAGAAAGAAGGAGGTGAACACTCAAGCAATTGAAAACAAGACTTGCTAAAGGCTTTGCTAAGGCTTTTTTTCACCCTATTGCCTCTCTAAAAGTTGTTATCTCTGCTGAGAATTGAGGGGTATTTATAGGCCTCAAGAGGATTCAAATTTGGGCTCCAAAATTTGAATTCTCTTCGGTTCCCGAAGCTAGCGGTGCCACCGCCTGTCAGTTTTGACACTAACAGTGTACTGGGCGGTGCCACCGCCTGGCTCTTGGGTGCTGGGCGGTGCCACCGCCTGGCTATTTCGGCTCACTGGTTGGGCTCCAAACTTGGCCCAAACCAGTCCGAACTTGGGCCCAATTGGCCCCTACTTGGGTTATAAGATTAACACCTAATCCTAACCCTAATTAATGTGCTAACTACGAATTTAAAGACATTTCCTAAGCTATTACAAAGTCCGCAAGTCAAGACTTCTTCCGGCGAGCTTCCGGTGAACTTCCGGCGGTCTTCCGAAAAACTCTCGGAAACTATTCTACGGACTCCCAACAAGCTCCGAGACTTTACGATTTGATCTTGGCGAGTTTCGACGAGCTTCTTCGGCAAGCTACGATCTTTCTCGGTGAGCTCTGCAAACTTCCGATGAACCTTTCTGCGAGCTTCCGAAAAACCCTTCGGCAAGCTCCCTACTCATTCTCGGCTAGTTCCGACAGCATTCCCGATGAACCTTCGGACTTCCGTCGAACTCTCAAACTCCCAACGAATCCTTCGCGCTTGACTTCGTCACTTTGTTTCGCTTTATGTCTTCATGGTTATCGTAGTTAATCCTGCACACACAAGCCAAAACTCTTCTCCGATCTAGACAATTATTACTATGCGAATTGACATTCCATTGCCCGGCACGTCATTGGTTGGCGCTTCGTCTGATTTTTTAGCACATCGTCCACTCTTACGGCTTGTTGCCCAATCGGCGGTTGACCTCCGCAACCCCGATATCCTTGGTGCAATTCCGCTCTCCTTGGCCCGATGCCCGACGTCCGAAGCGTTCTACCGTCCAATATCCTAACGTGATCTCCTCCGGCGCAACGTCAATTCCTTCTGCGTCAACTGTCTAATCCTGATCGAGTAGACCTGCATCACTCAAAATGCAGTTAAACATCTAAACACAATCAATTAGTTTCATCATCAAAATTCGAGATTCAACAATCTCCCCCTTTTTGATGATGACAACTAATTGATGACTACCGAAGTTAATCTTAACTCCCCGGAGTTTAAACAAACTCCCCCTATCAATATGCCATTGATAGAACACTTGGATTATTCCAAAACCAAGCAACATTCATCACATGTTATGAAAAACATTTAAACCATCATGCAAATATATAAAATATTCAATTCTGAAGTCATCAATATACTTCTCCCCCATGTCATCAATAAAAAGGAGAAGTCCCAACTCTTATGTGTTTAGAGATATGAGTTCTAATCATTGCATAATAAACATAGTATCCAATTTTATCATCATGCAATTTAGCAATTAAAGATGTGCAAGTTTAGCATGTTTGCTTTTCTTGAGACAGCAACTGTTTGCTTCTCTTTAGACTACAAGCTAGCAATTTTTACGATATGCAAGTTTTGCTACATACAAGCTAGCAAAAATTTCGAAAGCAAATGCAAGATAGCTTTTTTGTGTAAGCCCATGATTCTTGCTTCCTATTGCAATTTACAAGTTTTTGAAATATCCAAGTTCAACACATTGCATAATTAACATAATCTCCTAGTTTTATCATTATGCAATTTTGCTATCATCATAGATATGCAAGGTAGTATGATAGCAATTTCTATAACATACAAGCTAGCAAATTTTACAATATTTTTAGAACATGCAAGCTAGCAGTTTTGAGATGTTCAAGAAAGCAACCCTTGCTTCTTAAAATATACAAGTTTGCTAGATGTGCACGTTAGCATATTTTGCTTATTGAGATAGGCAAGATAGTGATGTTCAAGAAGACAACTTTTGCTTCTTGAAATAAGCAAGTTAGCAATCTTTGCTACTTAAGATAGGCAAGCTAGCAATCAAGTTTTTGCATCTTCTTGACTTGTACAAATCAGCTATCTCCCCCTTTGTCATTGTCAAAAAGAAGGGAAGACCCTTTACATCAATTATGACAAAGGTAAGTATCAATCTTATTTGTGCATCATTATATTTTCAAATTAGAATGTGCACATTTTCAAAAACCTTATATTTTATTCATGCACGATATTGAATAAATCGATCAACATTATGAGGATATCATATATGATACTAAAATTTTTAACTATTTATAAACATTTTGATCATGATACCAAACATTCATCATTTAGAGCATTCATGACACAAAACATTAAATCAACATTTATAATACATCATTTTAGCAACAACTCATAGTATTTTAAATCATGATTTACATCATATGCAATACATCACATCATAATTAGAAAGCACAAGTATTGCATGCATCATTGTAAATCATAAATGTTTCATATCATGATGGTATCAACTTGTCAAATTATATCCTACCATGCATGATCAAAACTTTTCATTTGTATGCATCAAAATAATATCAAGAGTATTTCATGCATATTATCAAATCATCATTTATAATTACATCAATATTCCAATCATTATTTCAGTTTACAAATCATGAGATCAATAAATTTGCATTATAGACAATCTCATGTTTTATCATTCATATTATCTCAATCATCACTATAACTCATCATGCACAAAATATAAAATCATCTAACATGATTCAAACATTTATTTTCAAAATATTTATCACTATTTTCATGTATGATAATAAAGTATTCATGATACCGAACATTAAATCAACATTTTAAGTATTAATCTCTTCATGATTGTTGGTACCAAACATTTATCATTTAAAGCATTCATGATACACAGCATATGCAATACATCACATACATCATCATAATAAAAAGCATATGCATCATTTCAAATCATAAACATTTCAAATCATCATGGTATTAATCTGTCAAATTGCATCTTACCATGTATGATCATAACTTTTTCAAATGATAGTATCTAAATGTCAATATTCATTACATCCTATCATGCATGATAATTAACTTCTCATTTGTATTTCATGTATAATTTCATTCATCACATTAGGAATATCAAGAAGAATTAATTGGGTGATGAGATGAATATTTTCATGAATACAAGCAATTGCATAAAAATCATATCATGAAGGATTAGAATATGTGTATACCAAAAGGCATGATTTCTTTTGAAAAACCTCCTCTTAAATAATCAAAAAAAAATCTTAGGAGATCAAATAATAAAAGATATTCAAAAGAAATTTTAAGTCATGAATTTCGAAAAAGATATTCTCTTTAGTAAAAGAACCTTAGGAGAAAAAGATTTCAATTCAAGCATATAAAATCTTGACTTAAGCATAAGAAATCTCAATTTACAAATTTTGAGAAATCAAGATAAAGCTCATTTAAATTTAAATCATCAAATCAAGATCATTTTCAAGAGATTCACAAAAGTGATACAAATAGATTCAGGATTTTAATTCCCATAATAATATCCTTTTAATATCTTGATATTCATCATCAAGTATGATTTCAAAAAGTATGTTTAAGAGAAATCATTAAGACCAAATGCATGATACACTCATTTATTTTCAAAATATTCATCATATTTATTTTCATGAGATTCACAAGATTGGTAAAAGTTCATTAATCTCAATAGGATAGAGAATTCATTTCCTTTTTATACAATTGATTTCATGTGAGGGTATTCAAGTCTTTTGTGAAAACATGTATCATCATTTAAAATCGAAACATAAGTTTCGTCAAGAAGCCGTCAAGATCAAACACATCATGATATCACATCTATCATCAAAAGATTATCAAGAAATTCATACATAGATGTACATGCACTATGTCATCTTAATATGTGATGAGAATGTCATCTTAATTCATCATAAAAATGATTAGGCCAAAAACATGTTAATCGAAAATGAGAGTTTCAAATCAACATTTACCTCAAAAACTCATGCATGACATAAAATCATGAAGATAGACATGCATGGATTAATCCTAAGCATTATCATATATCATATAATTATCATCCCTAATGTTGCATACATCATTCAAAATTTCAAAACATAACATGCATGAAACCTTAGCAATATATTTTTCATGATCAAATTTTTTAATTTTTCAAAGATGCTAAAAAGAAAAACATGATATAATTTTTGAAAAACAATTTTTTATTTCCTATTCCTACTATCTAAATTAAGCACTCATGAAAAACTTCAAGTAATTTCAAAATAATTCAAGAGAGTTGAGTTACTTACCTTGTAGTCGAAGCCCATCAAAGCCCAATTCGCCATTTCACCTTTGAAAGTTCTTGATTCATCCTTGGTTGCCTTCCTCTTCTTTGGCCTCTTCCTCCGTTCAAGTTCATTGTTTATTTTAGATTTTTGTTTAATGAACTTATTAAGATTTAGTGTTTGAAGTTCAAGTTCATCATTATCTTCATCACTTGAGTCATCGCTCAAGTGGTATTCATTTGTCCGGAGTTCCAAATCCTTCCTATTCTTTGGAAGGTGGTTCAAGTGCTCATCGGGTTCAACATGTTCCAAAAGTGTCATTTCATAGGTCATTAATGACCCGATTAATTCTTCTAATGGAAAATCATTTAAATTTTTTGTCTCTTGTATTGTGGTTATTTTAGGATCCCACCTTTTTGGAAGGGATCTTAAGATCTTACTTACGAGATCAAAATTCGAAAAAGATTTACCAAGAACTCTTAGATTATTGACGACATCCGTGAAACGGGTGTACATGTCGCCTATAGTCTCGCTTGGTTGCATTCGAAAAAGCTCAAAATCATGCAATAAAATGTGAACTTTCGAGTCTTTGACTCTACTAGTTCCCTCGTGTGTGATTTCAAGTGTTCACCAAATATCAAAAGCCGTTTCGCACATAGAAATCCGATTGAACTCATTTTTGTCTAAAGCGCAAAATAAGGCATTCATAGCCTTTGCGTTTAAAGAAAAATGCTTCTTCTCCAAATCCGACCATTCGTTCATCGGTTTAGAGGGAAGTTGAAAACCGTTTTTAACAATATTCCATAAATCCAAGTTCATAGAAATCAAGAAAACTCTCATTTGAGTTTTCCAATAAGTGTAGTCCAATCCGTTAAACAACGGTGGACGAAAAACCGAAAAGCCCTCTTGAAAGCCATGAAGAGCCATTTCTCTTGGGTGTAAATCCGAAATGAGAAATACCGGGCTCTAATACCAATTGTTAGGATCGGAGCGGCACTAAGAGGGGGGGTGAATTAGTGCAGCGGATTAAAACGTCGATTTTGGAAACTTTTTCGTACGATAAAAACCAAACTCGAAAGTGCTTAACTTGAAAGCGTGTTCGTAAAGGTGTGCAGCAAAAGTAATAAGGAAGTAAAGCATATATGAAGGTTTGCAGTAAGGTAAATAGCAATAAGTAAATGCAAACCAGAGAACACGCCAATTTTAAAGTGGTTCGGTCAAAATGACCTACATCCACTTGCGAAGCCTTCTTCGATGAGGCTCCCAACTTCCACTAGCAAATCACTTTGAAGGGGAAGGACAAATACCCCTCTTACAACTTTTTACAAGTGGTTCACACTCTTACAAAGTTTCAATGAGAAAGAAGGAGGTGAACACTCAAGTAATTGAAAACTAGACTTGCTAAAGGCTTTGCTAAGGCCTTTTTTCACTCTATTGCCTCTCTAAAAGTTGTTATCTCTGCTAAGAATTGAGGGGTATTTATAGGCCTCAAGAGGATTCAAATTTGGGCTCTAAAATTTGAATTCTCTTCGGTTCCCGAAGCTAGCGGTGCCACCGCCTGTCAGTTTTGACACTGACAGTGTACTGGGCGGTGCCACCGCCTGGCTCTCGGGTGCTGGGTGGTGCCACCACCTGGCTATTTCGGCTCACTGGTTGGGCTCCAAACTTGGCCCAAACTAGTCCGAACTTGGGCCCAATTGGCCCCTACTTGGGTTTTAAGATTAACACCTAATCCTAACCCTAATTAATGTGCTAACTACGAATTTAAAGACATTTCCTAAGCTATTACAAAGTCCGCAAGTCAAGACTTCTTCCGGCGAGCTTCCGACGAGCTTCCGGCGAACTTCCGGCGGTCTTCCGAAAAACTCTCGGAAACCATTCTACGGACTCCCGACAAGCTCCGAGACTTTACGATTTGATCTTGGCGAGTTTCGACGAGCTTCTTCGGCAAGCTACGATCTTTCTCGGTAAGCTCCGCAAACTTCCGACGAACCTTTCTGCGAGCTTCCGAAAAACCCTTCGGCAAGCTCCCTACTCATTCTCGGCTAGTTCCGACAGCATTCCCGATGAACCTTCGGACTTCGTCGAACTCTCGAACTCCCAACGAATCCTTCGCGCTTGACTCCGGCACTTTGTTTCGCTTTATGTCTTCATCGTTATCGTAGTTAATCCTACACACACAAGCCAAAACTCTACTCCGATCTAGACAATTATTACAACGCGAATTGACATTCTGTTGCCCGGCACGTCATTGGTTGGCGCTTCGTCCGATTTTTTAGCGCATCGTCCACTCCTGCAGCTTGTTGCCCAATCGGCGGTTGACCTCCGCAACCCCAATATCCTTGGTGTAATTCCGCTCTCCTTGGCCCGATGCCCGACGTCCGAAGCGTTCTACCGTCCAATATCCTAACGTGATCTCCTCCGGCGCAACGTCAATTCCTTTTGCGTCAACTGTCTAATCCTGATCGAGTAGACCTGCATCACTCAAAATGTAGTTAAACATCTAAACACAATCAATTAGTTTCATCATCAAAATTCGAGATTCAACACTAGGATGGGTGACCCCCTGGGAAGTCCTCGTGTTGCACTCCTTTTTGCGCCTGAGCGACCAAAACCCCTTCCTCAGGCGATGGTTTTTGGGCCCGGAATCTTCCGTGACCTTTTCACAGTCAGCCTCGTGTGGCTCGGAGAGAGGTTTCCGGATTGGGGTCGCAATCGCCATTCCGAGATGGCTCGAGAAAGTTACGACGGTTTTTGCACGACCCACGCATGGGCGGCTACGCGCACTTGGGCGACGGACAAAGCACGCAAAACGAGTGCGATCACACCAGCACTAAAGCACCGGATCCCATCATAACTCCGAAGTTAAGCGTGCATGGGCGAGAGTAGTACTAGGCTTGGTGACCCCCTGGGAAGTCCTCGTGTTGCACTCCTTTTTTGCGCCCGAGTGACCAAAGCCTCTACCGCTGGCGTCCGAGGCGATGGTTGTCGGGCCCGAAATCTTTCGTGACCGCTTCACAGTCAACCTCGTGGGGCTCGGAGAGACGTTTCCAGATTGGGGTCGCAATCGCCATTCCGAGATGGCTCGAGAAAGTTACGACGGTTTTTGCGCGACCCACGCAAGGGCGGCGACGCGCACTTGGGCGACGGACGAAGCACGCAAAACGAGTGCGATCACACCAGCACTAAAGCACCGGATCCCATCAGAACTCCGAAGTTAAGCGTGCTTGGGCGAGAGTAGTACTAGGCTTGGTGACCCCTGGGAAGTCCTCGTGTTGCACTCCTTTTTGCGCCCGAGCGACTAAAGACTCTAGCGCAGCCATCCGAGGCGATGGTTTTCGAGCCCGGAATCTTTCGTGACCGCTTCGCAGTCAGCCTCGTGGGGCTCGGAGAGAGGTTTCCGGATTGGGGTCGCAATCGCCATTCCGAGATGGCTCGAGAAAGTTACGATGGTTTTTGCGCGACCCACGCAAGGGCGGCGACGCGCACTTGGGCGACGGACGAAGCACGCAAAACGAGTGCGATCACACCAGCACTAAAGCACCGGATCCCATCAGAACTCCGAAGTTAAGCGTGCTTGGGCGAGAGTAGTACTAGGCTTGGTGACCCCTGGGAAGTCCTCGTGTTGCACTCCTTTTTGCGCCCGAGCGACTAAAGACTCTAGCGCAGCCATCCGAGGCGATGGTTTTCGAGCCCGGAATCTTTCGTGACCGCTTCGCAGTCAGCCTCGTGGGGCTCGGAGAGAGGTTTCCGGATTGGGGTCGTAATCGCGTTACGATGGTTTTTGCGCGACCCACGCAAGGGCGGCGACGCGCACTTGGGCGACGGACGAAGCACGCAAAACGAGTGCGATCACACCAGCACTAAAGCACCGGATCCCATCAGAACTCCGAAGTTAAGCGTGCTTGGGCGAGAGTAGTACTAGGCTTGGTGACCCCTGGGAAGTCCTCGTGTTGCACTCCTTTTTGCGCCCGAGCGACCAAAACCCCTTCCTCAGGCGTCCGAGGCGATGGTTTTCGAGCCCGGAATCTTTCGTGACCGCTTCGCAGTCAGCCTCGTGGGGCTCGGAGAGAGGTTTCCGGATTGGGGTCGCAATCGCCATTCCGAGATGGCTCGAGAAAGTTACGACGGTTTTTGCGCGACCCACACAAGGGCGGCGACGCGCACTTGGGCGACGGACGAAGCACGCAAAACGAGTGCGATCACACCAGCACTAAAGCACCGGATCCCATCAGAACTCCGAAGTTAAGCGTGCTTGGGCGAGAGTAGTACTAGGATGGGTGACCCCCTGGGAAGTCCTCGTGTTGCACTCCTTTTTGCGCCCGAGCGACCAAAACCCCTTCCTCAGGCGTCCAAGGCGATGGTTTTCGAGCCCGGAATCTTTCGTGACCGCTTCGCAGTCATCCTCGTGGGGCTCGGAGAGAGGTTTCCGGATTGGGGTCGCAATCGCCATTCCGAGATGGCTCGAGAAAGTTACGACGGTTTTTGCGCGACCCACACAAGGGCGGCGACGCGCACTTGGGCGACGGACGAAGCACGCAAAACGAGTGCGATCACACCAGCAGGGGTTGCAATCGCGATTCCGAGATGGCTCGAGAAAGTTATGATGGTTTTTGCGCGTCCCACGCAAGGGCGGCGACGCGCACTTGGACGACGGACGAAGCACGCAAAACGATTGCTATCACACCAGCACTAAAGCATCGGATCCCATGAGAACTTCGAAGTTAAGCGTGCTTGGGCGAGAGTAGTACTAGGATGGGTGACCCCCTAGGAAGTCCTTGTGTTGCACTCCTTTTTGCGCCCGAGCGACCAAAACCCCTTCCTCAGGCGTCCGTGGCAGTAATCCTATATCGTTTGAGGATTATAGTGTATTTTGCTAGTGCGTCCATTGTCGATGAGTCAAGTAATCTATTATGGAGATAATAATTCATTGAGTTAGAAGGCGTTCTGATAGGTATGACTAATGACTAGCTCGATATTAAGCCTAGAGAGTCATACAAATTTGATATGTGTTACGACGAATAGAGGTTCGTATATGAAATATCTACTAAAGCTCTTATCTTATTGGATATTCAATACACCCTTGAATTATTAGATCTTGTGGATAAAGATCCAAGAGCGAATGAGAGATTATTGGATAAAAATCTACTAATCCAAGATGTTGTAGTACTTGAATAGAGATCTAATACCTAATAGAACATGATGCATAGGGTTAAGTTGATAGGGATCTCTATAAATATAAGGGAACCAAAGGAGACATAAGCTAGATTCCTTTGGTATCACCTTCTATACTTCTCCCTCCCTCTCCTCCTCAATTGATAGTCCCAGTTTAGGACATGTTGATAGTTGTTAGGATCGAAGCGGCACTAAGAGGGGGGGTGAATTAGTGCAGCAGATTAAAATGTCGGTTTTGGAAAATCTTTCGTACGATAAAAACCGAACTCAAAAGTGCTTAACTTGAAAGCGTGTTCGTAAAGGTGTGCAGCAAAAGTAATGAGGAAGTAAAGCACGTATGAAGGTTTGCAGTAAGGTAAATAGCAATAAGTAAATGCAAACTAGAGAAAATGCCAATTTTAAAGTGGTTCGGTCAAAACGACCTACATTCACTTGTGAAGCCTTCTTCGATGAGGCTCCCAACTTCCACTAGCAAATCACTTTAAAGGGGAAGGACAAATACCCCTCTTACAACTTTTTACAAGTGGTTCACACTCTTACAAAGTTTCAACGAGAAAGGAGGTGAACACTCAAGCAATTGAAAATAAGACTTGCTAAAGACTTTGCTAAGGCTTTTATCTTAATCTATTGCTTCTCAAAAGTTGTAAGAGTGATGAAGGTCTACTCGATCAGGATTAGACAGTTGACGTAAGAGGAATTAACGTTGCGCCGGAAGAGATCACGTCAGGATATTGGACGGTATAACGCTTCGGACGTCGGGCATCGGGCCAAGGAGAGTGGAATTGCACCAAGGATATCGGGGTTGCCGAGGTCAACCGTCGATTGGGCAACAAGCCGCAAGAGAGGACGATGTGCTGAAGAATCGGATGAAGCGCCAACCAATGACGTGTCGGGCAACAGAATGTCAATTCGCATTGTAATAATTGTCTAGATCGGAGTAGAGTTTTGGCTTGTGTGTGCAGGATTAACTACGATAACGATGAAGACATAAAGCGAAACAAAGTACCGAAGTCAAGTGCGAAGGATTCATTGGGAGTTCGAGAGTCCGACGGAAGTCTGAAGGTTCGTCGAGAATGCTGCCGGAACTAGCCGAGAATGAGTAGGGAGCTTGCCGAAGGGTTTTCGGAAGCTCGCCGGAAGGTACGTCGGAAGTTCGTGGAGCTCATCGAGAAAGATCGTAGCTTGCCAAAGAAGCTCGTCGGAACTCGCTAAGATCAAATCGTGAAGTCTAGGAGCTTGCCGGGAGTCCGCAGAATGGTTTCCGAGAGTTTATCGGAAGACCACCGGAAGTTCGCCGGAAGAAGTCTTGACTTGCAGACTTTGTAATAGCTTAGGGAATGTCTTTAAATTCATAGTTAGCATGTTAATTAGGGTTAGGATTAGGTGTTAATCTTATAACCCAAGTAGGGGCCAATTGGGCCCAAGTTCGGACTGGTTTGGGCCATGTTTGGAGCCCAACCAGTGAGCTGAAATAGTGTAGGCGGTGCACCGCCTAGAACCTGAAAGGTTGGGCGGTGGCACCGCCCAACACCCGAAGAGCTAGGCGGTGGCACCGCTGGACTAGGTGGTGGCACCGCCCAGTACACTGTCAGTGTCAGAACTGACAGGCGGTGGCACCGCCACTAACAGGCGATGGCACCGCTAGCTTCAGGAACCGAAGAGAATTCAAATTTTGGAGCCCAAATTTGAATCCTCTTGAGGCCTATAATACCCCTCAATTCTCAGCAGAGATTACAACTTTTGAGAAGCAATAGATTGAGATAAAAGCCTTAGCAAAGTCTTTAGCAAGTCTTGTTTTCAATTGCTTGAGTGTTCACCTCTTTTCTTGTTGAAACTTTGTAAGAGTGTGAACCACTTGTAAAAAGTTGCAAGAGGGGTATTTGTCCTTCCCCTTCAAAGTGATTTGCTAGTGGAAGTTGGGAGCCTCATCAAAGAAGGCTTCGCAAGTAGATGTAGGTCATTTTGACCGAACCAGTTTAAAATTGGCGTGTTCACTGGTTTGCATTTATTTATTGTGCTTTACCTTACTGCAAATCTTTATAAGTGCTTTACTTCCTCATTACTTTTGCTGCACACATTTACGAATACGCTTTCAAGTTAAGCACTTCTGAGTTCGGTTTTTATCGTACGAAAAAGTTTCCAAAACCGACATTTTAATCCGCTGCACTAATTCACCCCCCCCTCTTAGTGCCGCTCCAATCCTAACAATTGGTATCAGAGCCCAGTATTTCTCATTTCAGATTTACACCCAAGAGAAATGGCTCTTCATGGCTTTCAAGAGGGCTTTTCGATTGTTCGTCCATCGTTGTTTAACAGATTGGACTACACTTATTGGAAAACTCGAATGAGAGTTTTCTTGATTTCTATGAATTTGGATTTATGGAATATTGTTGAAAACGGTTTTCAACTTCCCTCTAAACCGATGAACGAATTGTCGGATTTGGAGAAGAAGTATTTTTCTTTAAACGCAAAGGCTATGAATGTCTTATTTTGCACTTTGGATAAAAATGAGTTTAATCAGATTTCTATGTGCAAAACGGCTTTTGATATTTGGCGAACACTTGAAATCACGCACGAGGGAACTAGTAGAGTCAAAGACTCGAAAGTTAACATTTTATTGCATGATTTTGATCTTTTTCGAATGCAACCAAGCGAGACTATAGGCGACATGTACACCCGTTTCACGGATGTCATCATAATCTAAGAGTTCTTGGTAAATCTTTTTCAAATTTTGATCTCATAAGCAAGATCTTAAGATCCCTTCCAAAAAGGTGGGATCCTAAAATAATCGCAATACAAGAGACAAAAAAAATTAAATAATTTTTCATTAAAAGAATTAATCGGGTCATTAATAACCTATGAAATGACACTTTGGAACATTTTGAACCCGATGAGCACTTGAACCACCTTCCAAAGAATAGGAAGGATTTGAAACTCCGGACAAATGAATACCACTTGAGCGATGACTCAAGTGATGAGACAATTATGAACTTGACTTCGAACACTAAATCTTAATAAGTTTATTAAACAAAAATCTAAAATAAACAATGAACTTGAACGGAGGAAGAGGCCAAAGAAGAGGAAGGCAACCAAGAATGAATCAAGAACTTCCAAAAGTGAAACGGCGAATTGGGCTTTGACGGGCTTCCACTACAAGGTAAGTAACTCAACTCTCTTGAATTATTTTGAAATTACTTGAAGTTTTTCATGAGTGCTTAATTTAGATAGTAGAATAGGAAATAAAAAAATTTGTTTTTCAAAAATTATATCATGTTTTTTTCTTTTTAGCATCTTTGAAAAATTAAAAATTTGATCATGAAAAGTATATTGCTAAGGTTTCATGCATGTTATGTTTTGAAATGTTGAAAGATGTATGCAACATTAGGGATGATAATTATATGATATGTGATAATGCTTAGGATTAATCCATGCATGTGTATCTTGATGATTTTATGTCATGCATGAGTTTTTGAAGTAATGTTGATTTGAAACTCTATTTTAGATTAACATGTTTTTGGTCTAATCGTTTTATGACGAATTAAGATGACATTCTCATCACATATTAAGATGACATAGTGCATGTACATCCTATGTATGAATTTCTTGATAGTCTTTTTGATGATAGATATGATATCAGATGTTGTTTGGTCTTGACGGCTTCATGACGAAACTTATGTTCGATTTTAAATGATGATACATGTTTTCACAAAGACTTGAATACCCTCACATGAAATCAATTGTATGAAATGGAAATGAATTTTCTATCCTATTGAGATTAATGAATTTATTTTACCAATCTTGTGAATCTCATGAAAATAAACATGATGAATATTTGAAAATAAATGAGTGTATCATGCAGTTGGTCTTAATAATTTCTCTTGAACATACTTTTAAAATCATACTTGATGATGAATATCAAGATATTAAAAGAATGCTATCATGGAATCATGCTTGATGAGTTGTTTTATGGAAATTTACCTTTTCATCTTAAATGTAGAAACTTGTTTATTAAAGGTAAAGGCATGCTTATAAGAAGCAAATCATATGAATAGAAATTTATAAAAATGAAATGCATCCTCTATCTTATCGACTTCTCAATAAATCTTGCTTGTCATATATGAATTTATTGAATGTGACTTTGAGGATGATTTCGGATTACACAAGTGCTTGATTTATACTTATGACCTGAGACACATTTTAAATATGAATCATGTTCAATGCTTCAATCATATTAACTCCCTTAATTCAGTTTTTTTCTCCTAGATTTTTTTACCAAAGAGGAGAATCTTCCGAATGAATGAAATGATACAAATGAATCACTTATCGATATATCTTTTTGAAATATCTTTTTAATGTGATGTTGATAATTGATGAGATGGCTGTTGGAATTCATGGACATGAGATAATTGAATCCTTGACTTACTCTTTATATGGCTTGAAAATAGATGTTAAAATCTGATGATGAGTGTTTATAAGAATTTTTACCTGACGTCTTGAACTTTCATGATTATCTGTATTTGCATATAATGACTAAGGCATGCTAGATGAACATTAACACTTAAAAAAATACTTTCCCATCTGATCGAGATTAATGATTTCATAATATTTTGTGATCTCATAATTGATTTTGATTATGAATTTCAAGTTAACGATTTGGAATTTGAATGAGTTTATCTAAATCTAATCTTGATCTTGCAAAATTAGAATCACAAATAATAATTGGGTATTCATGAATTGATACTCACAATATGAAAGTATTGGATTCATGACTGGAAGTTGATTGAACATTGACATGCTAAATTATTCATCTCCTATGTTTCAAAAATTCTTTAAATGATTGAAAATTAATTTGCTTTATGATAAATCTATTATGTATACCATTTGAAGCTCTTGAATAAGGTGAGATTTGATATTGATGATGGAAGTTGAAGGAGTTATATTCGAATTATGATCTNGTCGCGCCGCACGCGCACTTGGGCGACGAACGAAAGCACGCAAAACGAGTCGATCACACCAGCACTAAACGCACCGGATCCCATCAGAATCCGAAGTTAAGCGTGGCTTGGGCGAGAGTAGTAAAGGCTTGGTGACCCCCTTGGAAGTCCTCGTGTTGCACTCCTTTTTGCGCCCGAGCGGAGCGAACCCCTTCCGCAGGCGTCCGGGCGTGGTTTTCGGCCGGATCTTTCGGACCGTTCACAGTCGCCTCGTGGGGCTGGAGACAGGGTTCCGGATTAGGGTCGACCATCGCGATTCCTGGGATGCTCCGAGAAAGGTACACTGTTCTTGCGCACCACTCACGGGCGCGACGCGAATTGGTCGAGCGAAGAAGCATCAAACGATTGCGCTCACACCAGCACTACGTACCGATCCATCATAACTCCGAATTAAGTGTGCTTGGTCGCACTAGTAATATCTTGGTGCCCCCCAGGAAGTCCTCGTGTGGGCACTCCTTTTTGCGCTCGAGCGAGCGAACCCCCTTCGCAGGCGTCCGAGGCGATGGTTTTTTTGGGCCCGAATCTTTACCGTGACCGCTTCGCAGCACCTCGTGGGGCTCGTAGAGAGGTTTCCGGATTGGGGTCCGCTAATCGCGATTCCGCGATAGCTCGGAAAGTTACGACGGTTCTTGCTCTACGCTCACTTGGCGACGACTAAGCACGCAAAACGAGTGCGATCAACCAGCACTAAACCACCGGATCCCATCCGAACTCCGTCAGTTAGCGTGCTTGGGCGAAGTAGTAATAGCTTGTGACCCCCTGGGAAGTCCTCGTGTTGCACTCCTTTTTGCGCCTGAGCGCGCAACCCCCTTCCGCAGGCGTCCGAGTCGATGATTTTTGGGCTCGAATCTTTCGGTGACCGCTTCGCTGTCAGCCTCGTGGGGATCGAAGAGTTTCCGATTGGGGTCGCAATCGCGATCCTCACCTCTCTGACGTTGTTCTTATTTTCTTCTTCTTTCTTCCTACTTGGAATTTTTTTCTGTCTTTTTCCTCTTCCTCTTCCCCCCTCACTCCCTCCTTTAAAATTCCGCCCCCTTTTTTTTTTTTTTTTCCCTCCTCCCTTCTTGCTGCTTTTTCCTCCCTCCCCTGTTGCTGCTGGCAAAGATTACCAATGGACCAATGATTTGCTAACCTTCGTTAGGTTCTATTATCAGTTTTGATGAGAGCCCCAAACAACCTCCCACTTCATTACTTCACAGCGTTTTTTAATAAGGAGGGCTGTCCCTGACTCATCAATGTGAAACCATGGGCCTACCAGTTTTCGGCATATCTCTTGTCTTTCTTTTGGTAAAGTCTTTGTCAACATGTATGTCCCTGCTCCCGTTTTCATCTGTGTGAATTTTTCTGAGCTGTAACTGCTTCTCTTCTCTTTCAAATACAATTTTACAATCCAGTGGTATCTGACTCTATATTCTTTGACTTGAATGAAACATTGTGTTCTTACCAACAAATGGACGGACAAGACTCTAAACTCTACGGGAACTCTAAGGACCCTAATCGGTTACAATTTTTCCACAAATGCAGCACACTAAATTTTTCAATATTTTTTTCCTTGTTTTGTCCTAATTCCTTGGAAGATTTTCTTTCTTTTCTATCCTAACATTTCTTTGCATACGCTACCTCTGTACACAGTAATAGAGTGGCTATTTCCTGTGTGGAGAGATGCAATAACATTTGGCACCTGGTTGTCATGATACAACATCCCTGTAGGTCCCAGCTTGCAAAAGGAGTACACATACCTGAAAGTAAACTCTTCCTCGTATCTTAATTCTCTTTGCCAAAAAATACCTGCAATCTTGCGTACCCTGTCCATAACGCATTGTTGTCCACCCTCCAATCTTAACTAAACCCCTTAAAACTTCCGCTTAGATCTCTAAAAATATCCCACTTCACTGCTGCTTTCAGACTGCTCTTCTTTGCCTTGTTTGCAAGAAATTTTGCTACTACACACAACTACAGTGCGATGTTGTCCCCCCCCACTGGCCCTCGGGCTACATCCATCTGCATATATTAAATTAACTATTTAAACTGTCCAACTATTGCGCATAATGAATCTTTGCCTTTTCTCCTTCCTCACTCATTACTATGACGCCGACTCTTTCTAAGCAAACTCAACTTTAGTGCCCCTTCAAGAGTAGAATCCATTGGTTTTCCATTAGCTCATTTAATCATCCAATACCTTCTCGATGTATTTCTCCCTGTGACAACTAAATCTTCTGATTTTCCTATCACGAAATCGCATACGCGCAGTACTTGCTTTGGTTAGCCCCATGTCTTTCTTGAAAAGACCACGATCATTCCTTCTTCAAAATTTTTCGTCAATTTTAGACATATATTCCAAGGATCAAGCAGTATCAATATAAAGTAAGAGAAAAAATAAAATCCTCACAAACTGTGATTTACATATAATCCACCGAAGCCGGTCTTTTGTATCTAATTTCTAATTTTCTATCATAAATAATATCAAAACTTCCTGTACACCCACTATCTTGGAGCTTGCTTTTTTCTTTTTTTTTTTTTTTTTTTTTTTTTTTCTGTTCTTTCTTTTTTGTTTTTTTTTTTTTTTTTTGTATTTTTTTTTTGTTGTTTTTTCTTTTTTTTTTTTGGTTTTTTTTTTTTAAAAATAATTTTTGTTTTTTTTTTTTTTTTGTTTTTTTTTTTTTTTTTTGTTTGTTGTTTTTTTTTTTTCTTTGTTTCTTTTTTTTTATTTTTTTTTTTTTGTGATTTTTTTTTTTTATCTTTTAAAAAAAAAATAAAAAAAAATAGAAAAATTTAAGGCGCCTACCCAACTCTTCCCCCATTTTACAGAAAAACAAAGTAAACATCTTTTTTCCTGTGACTTGAAGCCTTCTGGTTGCGGGCTCCATATAAATTTCCCACTCAAATCCCCATGAAGAAGTTGTCTTCAACACTAACTGTTAGATTTAGCATCTTCCGCCATAGTCTACATCAGAAAGACAAGTTTGGTAGCTCCCTGTTTAAACTATAAACTTCAAGGGCCTGGTCTTTTGACGTCAGATGCCACCACAAGGAAAACCTAAGGGTTGGCCTTTCTGGTTTAAGTCCACACTCAGTTTACATATTTGTTGTCTGGCGTATTAGTTTGAGTTTTTGTTGATGGCCGTGAGTTTCTGGTGTTTTATGCCAGGAACATCTTCCTAAGGCAGTTGTACTTGTACCCATCTTTGTATAGTATTGATTTTGTCCTCCTCCGTTCGTGACCTGGATGTAGGCAGTCAATTGACCAACCACGTAAATTGGTGTTCTGGTTTTTTTTGTCTCGCTCTGTACTCTCCTTTTTTCTTTCTCTTTATTGTCTTGTTTGGATTACGCCAAATTACCATTTTAGGGTATATCCCTGGGGCTAGCGCTAACAAACGTGTTATCAGAGCCTAGTTTCGGGATCTGTTTTGGCAACTGACAATACAAGAGATCGTCTGTCGGAAAGTCGACAGAATTCAACTTCGCATGTGGCACCGTCAAGATGAGGCCTTCTGTTCAAGAACGGAGTTGATTTTCTGGCACTACAGGGACGGCAGAGACATTCCAGATGGTATGCAAAGGAAGATCTTGCGGGTATGGGATAAGACGGGCCAATCAAGCATCATCCTTAAATATCTCTGATGAGTTTTACGGGAGGTGGGTAGCTCATGGAGACTACAGCTAAGAGCATGTAGGACAAAACTTAAAGCCTTGTATATGAAGAGGGGACTGTGGAGAATAGTCTTAACTTGAAGCAGAGTTTGTAGATGCTTCGGATGATTGAAGGTCATCATACCTCACATTTGATAGTTCGATTCCTAGTTATAGATTGGGAGACTATAGAGTAAAATTGTGCCGGAGGATAAGGCCCTGTTACTTTTGTGTTCTCTTCCCACCTTTAAGTCTTTCGTGAGACTCTGATTTATGGAAAAGAATAATTTGTATCAGGAAATAAATTTGCATTAAAAAAATCTAAGGGCAGCTAGACAGGGATATCACTGGGGAACGTCAAAGGGAATCAGGCCGAGGGTGGATGTCAGGGGTTAGAAGGGAATATAAAAGCGAATTTGATAGTAGTAGATTAAATTAGATCTAAATCCAGAGATATAAATTTGAAGGTAGATATTGTATAAATTGGGGCAAATTAAGGCGATGTTTTTAAATTTGAACAAATAAATTAAGCAAAAAAGGGAAAAAGTGGTTGCGAAAACATACTGAGTACGCTGAAGTAGTGTAAGCAGCTGATGAGAATACTGGAAATATTTCTTTGCTACATGACCGATAGGACAAGTGCTAAAAATGAATGGAATTTAGATTCGGTGTTCTTAGTAAAAGTGTCACAATGGAATTTGTTTTATACATATGAATCTTGTAATGGTGGAATTGTTTTGAGGGGCAAACAGGCCGATGTGATGTTGTGGTCAAGGCACAATTTGACTTAAAATGCATGATTGTTTGTGAGGACGCTTACTTAATGTTAGAAAGTTCCTGATTTAAAAAGAATCTATCTCTTTTAAGCCCTAGAGGCTATGGGTGTAACTACAAGCTGAAGGGGGAGTTATGAAAGTTTTAGAAGTGCCCTTATTGTTATGAAAGTTGTAGTCTGGTGCTTGTATATTCTGCCAGGGAACACTATAACAGGCTCGGTTTACAGGTCTGTCATCATCTAATTGATTTGACATCACCAAATGCATGACATAATGTTTTGGGTCATATGAGCGAAAAAGGTTGGCTATTGTGAGCAAAAGGGGCTCTGCTTTGTGGACAGATATACGGGCCAGTGGATTTTGGTGAACATTACATTTTTAGAAAGCAGAGAAAAGTGTCAGTTCAATTATACGGCAGTCACAAAACGAAAGGTACTCACTTAACTAATTCATTCAGACTTTGGGGTCCAGTCATGTTCCGTATAAGGTGGTGCCAGGTATATGTTGACTTTCATTAACGATTATTACAGGAAAGTTGTTTTGGGTTTATTTTTGAAAGATAAAAATGATGTGTTTCTACATTTAAACAAATGAAGGTTTAGATGAGAAGCACACAGGTAGACAGCATAAGCAGCTTGAACAGAAAGGGCATGGAGTTTTGTTGAAGGTGACTTGGATGAATTCTAAGTAAAAATGAAGAGAAAAGAAATTGTTCGGAACTAGCAATGGTAGGAGGACACCTCAACAAAATGGTGGGCCCAACGGTATGAATAGAAAGCTTTGGAGAGAGCAAGGTTGTATGATCTCAACTGTAGGGTTGACAACAAGGACGTTTGGGCAGGAGGCGATTAATAGGGCCTGGTACGGTTTGTCAACTGCGCTCCTTCTGCAGCACTTAACTTTAAAAATCGGAGGAAAAGTTTGAAGTTGCGGAAGGTACTCTGCTGATTATTCTGATTTTAAATTGTATTGGGCTGTCTCACCCTACATGTATGTAAAGAAGGAAAATTAGATCCTCGAGCTAAAAAAGTGCTTTTCTGGGTATGCTTCTGGGGTTGAAAAGGATACAGATATGGTGTTTGATCCCAATCCCCAACATTTATCAATTAGTTAGTAGAGGATGTTACTTTTGTGGAATTATTAGGTTATCCTTCTAAAAAAAGAATCTATATTGGTATAAATGATAGTGCACAAAAGCAGGTGGAGCTTGAGATTGGTAGTCAGAGTCTTTTCAGTCGAAATCTTTCTACTTAGAAGAATGCCAGTAGATGGTCCCGAGTCAACGAGAAGAGGATCCAGAGGAAGAGCAATATGCCATAGCCAAGGATAGACCACGGGAGAGGATATTCGAACACTACAAAGATATGCAAATTTGGTTGCATAGCTGTGTAGTTTTGAGAGAAGAAGAAAAAGAAGAAACACTAGTGAAGTGGGTGAAATACTTCTACTCAGATGCAGTTTCTGTGTGAAAATCCGCTACTAAGTGGTGTGGCGAGAATGAAGGAGAAAATGAATCTCTCTACAGAATAGAACTTGGATANGAATGAACTGGGATGCATTACTATGGACTTTGTTGTCAGGGCTACCCAGAACCTCTAGAAAGCATGATGGCATATTTGGGTCATTGTTTGATAGGTTTAACCACATCTGCACATTTCCTTCACCAATCAATAATGACTTATTCTCCTTATAGGCTTGCGATTTGTATATTTGATGAATAGTAAGAATACTTCATGGTGTCCCCGAGGAGATAATCTCGACAGAGACTTCAGATTTCTTTCTAGTTGTGGAGGAGATAAAAATTCTATGGGCACCAAAGTAAAGGTAGCACTACCTATCCCACAGACTGATTGTCATCTGCAGAACAATTCAAGTACTTAGGATTTTGCTTAGGAGCTTTATGTTATGGATTGGAGAGGTTAGATGGGATAAAGATATTTCTCTTATTGAGTTTACTTATAATAATAGTTACCATTCCGCAGCATCCGAGATGGCTCCTTATGAAGCATTGTATGGAGAGTCCTATATTGTTTGGGTAGGAAGTTGGTGATGAAATTGTACACAGATAAATACAGAACTACTGAAAATATTCAAGTTATCAATCAAAAGGCTAAGGCTGCTCAAAGAAGTCAGGCAAAAGAGCATGCAGACAACACAGATGAGATTCAGTTCCAATATGGGGATTTTGTATGCCTAAATGTCCTCCCCTTCCAAAGGCGTTTCTAAGATTTTTGGACAGAAAGGAAAGTTAAACCCAAGTTCATTGGACCTTTTGAGATCCTCGAAAGAATTGGCTCTGTCGCTTACAAAATTGCCTTGCCACCATCATGTAATCATATCCCAATAATTTCATGTTTCATGCTCCGAAAGGATTACCTGATCCCCTCATGTCATTGATATGAGCCATTGCATTGAGAAAGACTTGTTCACAAGTAAATAGCCCATTCCGATTATTGAGAAAACGGAGAAGATCTAAGAAATAGAATCATCATCTCTGGGTAAAGTCATTTGGAAGATCATCCTGCAATGAAAGCGACTTGGGAGCTAGAGGAAGAAATTAAGAAGCTTATCCCTCTCTTTTTTCCCGAAGAGGTTGACAAATTTTAGAGGACTAAATTTTATGTAAGGAGGGAAGTGTACCTCCCTCATTTAAAAAAAAAATATACTTATATAGTACTTTACTAGTGTTAGTTTATTATATCATAGTAATTATATGATGCTGTGGCATTACAATGAGGACCACTTCACTTATTCTACGTTGACACCTAACCCCATGCATGCTTGCCACCTCAGATTTTAGCATGCGGCCACCTAAGTAATTTAATGCACAAACTAAGGGAACTTGCAGCCAATGTAACTTGAGAAGAGGAGAAGATTGAAGGAGAAAGAAAGGAGAAAGAATTAAGAAGAAGAATTTTATCTTAGCGTAAGGCTTTGCATCAATTCCCCCACCTTTGGAAATCAAAACTTTTTAAAGGCAAGTGTTCTAAAACCCAATCCAATAGACATCCTCGCTCTGTTTTTCTTTTTCAATTCTACAAAATTTTGAAGATTCCGCTGAGAACCAAACATTTCTTTCGTTTGATACAAGTCATGAACTGAATTTTTCGGTAATCTAACCTCCTTCATTGTTTTGGTCCTAACGTTTTTGTACCCTCTGATTTAGTAAACCTTTCCATTTTAAAGTAGACTCGAAGAATTTATTTTGACACCTAGATGAATGATTTGGAGTCGCAATGCCTAATATGACTTCTATTTCATTAACCCTACAGATTCTACAAATAGGGACTGTAATTTCTGAACCTTCCTGTTACTAAATTGCTCATACTCTCTAGTGAAAATTAATGAATTCTGCAAACTGTAATTCCTTTGCGAACTAGATCTTATACTATCTTTCTTTGACACCTCGTTTGGAAATGTTGAAGTACGTTTGCCTGCTGCAAACATCTTGTTTAAATATTGATGCATCTATTCTGCAAACCGAGATGATCAATTCGACCTTCGTTACTAAATTGCTCATACTCTCTAGTGAAAATTCCTGAAATATGCAAAACTTAATTCTTCTTTGTGAACTAGATCGCAGAAAGTTCTTTTGACACCATTTTAGTGAAGGAGCATGCTGGTCCTCAAACAAATCGGAAATGTTATCATTCGAGTCTCCAGAATTGAAAACTTTGTTGATTTTGCCTTATTCGAGCCTCTGCGGTTGGAAGTTTGAGTTCTATGAAAGTATTTGGCAGTCCTTTGAAATTTTGTATTATTATCCTAATTATTGTATGTCTGAAATTTATTGTATGTTTTGTGGCATTTCCTTGTTTGATAAAGGGCACACGCATATTTCGTTGTTTCGCATTCTTCCATCTTCCAATTGGTCTTTTTCACTACTATAAACCTTGTGTAATCTGGGGTCTTGTGGTTTGTGAACCTTTGCCAAATTTTAAATGGAGTTATGCATAGAGCCCGCGATGCTCTAGACTTTTGCTTGGTGGTCATGCTAAATGGATGAAGCACATTATGTATGTGGTCCCACAGCGCCCTCTATTTTTTGATATGATGATCCAAGCTTTGTAATGAGTTTATAGTTAGTTTGGCTAAAAATGAATGCCTGTACCTCAAAAAGACATACACGCTTGCTATTACATTTGGTTAACTTGTTATAATTGGAGTGTTTCGTTATAGATGTGAAAAAAGTTATGTCATTGTTAGCTCTCAAACACTCTTATGGCCTTTGAATACACTGAAATGTTGCAGGGCCATTTGAACAGCCTAAATGCATTGATTTTGCCAATGAAATGCTCCAATTTCCTTTCGAGTATTGTTTATGTCTAAAGTGTTTTCAAATGAGGAGGAAACCTTTGTGATTTTTATTACAAATAAGATGATTGACAAAATGAACACTTGTATTTCTGCTTTGTTATCTTAATACGAAGCCTGCTTGAACTTCTCCTATTGCCATGGTATGTTAGTCGCGGTGACGGGAGATCTTCATGCTCACCCCGGATGATCTATATAAATTAGTCAGGGATCGCTTGGCGCAAGCACTGAAAGAGCTAGAAGGGAGTCTGAAAGCACGAAAGGCAGAAGATTTTTGGACTAATCTTTATTGGGTGAGTAGTTTTAGCTGTATAGTATACTTTAGTGATGTGTTGTAATACTATGTGTGTAAAGTTTACACAGGATACTCATGTTTATGGATATGATTACGTTGTATAAGGATATGAACTCATGGTGAATAATCTTTTGTGATGGTATTATTTTATACGAATATGGTATTTGTGTTTGTGGGGTTGGTTAGTGCGTGCCTTTGGATTTTATGAATCTCTAAGTGAAAGTGAGAGTATGATTTATGACAAGTTACAGTGTTATGAATTGTGATATGATTTGAATGGTTATTAGATCTTAAATGTTAGATTGGATCCTGGATGATTTGTGTGATGAATTAAATTTATAATTTTAGACAGATGGTCACAACTCCTGATGGATAAAATTCGGGGGGTGGGGCGTGACAGTGACCCCCTGGGGAAAGTCCTTGTGTGCACTACTGTTTGCGACCGCGCGACCAAAAACCTTACCGTAGGGATCCGAGGCGATGGTTTTGGGGTCGGAATTTTCAGGTGGACCGCTCCAGTCAGCCTCGTGGGGTCGGGGGAGATGGTTTCCGAATTGGGGTCTATGAGAGATTTGAGACGTGCAGCGACAAAGTTACGGACGTTTTCGCGTGATGAGGTCGCGCGACCCATGCAAGGCTGCATGGCTTCGCAATTATCGCAATCGAGAGATCGCGACGAGATGTTACGGTGTTTTGGCGCCGTCAAAGACCGTGACACGCAATCTTGGGGACGAACGAAGCACATAAAATGAGTGTGAACACACAGCACTAAGCACAGGATCCTATCGAACTCCGAAGTTAAGCGTGATTGAGCTAGAGTATAATAGGATGGCGGTTGACCCCTTGGGAAGTACTCGTGTTGCAGTACTTTTGCACTCGAAGCGACAAAACTCTGCCGTAGGGCCTTCGAGGCGATGGTTCTTCGGGCTCGGAGAGTGGTTTCTGGATTGGGCTCGCTTCTAGATTTACGCGGATCGTTCGCGAAAAGTTACGACGGTTTTCGAGTGACGGGGTCACGCGACTCACGCAAGCGGCTCCTGGGGTCGCAAACAAAATTTTTCGCGAACCGGATAACGACGAGAATGTCACGGTGGTTCTGGCGCACGTCGGCGGCCGTGACGCGCCAACTGGGGACGGACGACGCCAAATAAAATGATGTGCAAGCACACCAGCACTAAAGCACCGGATCCCATTAGGAACTCTGAAGTTAAGTGTGCGTGGGCAAGAGTAGTAATAGAGACAGGGGTTCGACCCCTTGGAAAGTCCTAGGGTCAGTCATTTTGCCCCACCGAGCGACAAAAACCTTTGCCGGTAGGGCTCCGAGGTGCAGGATTCTTGGGCCCGGAATTTGATAGTTTTTGCGCGACCACGCAGGGCGGCAGGAAGCGCACTGGGGCGCCGGACGAGCACGCAAAAAGAGTGCGATCACACCAAGAAACTAAGATAAAGAAGAGACGTGATCCCATCAGAAATATCGAGAAAAGTGAAAGCGTGCGTGGCGACGCAGTAGTACTCGGATGGTGACCCCCTGGGGAATATCATCGTTGTTGCACTCCTTTTGCGCCCGAGCGAGCGAACCCCCTTCCGAGGCGTCCGAGGCCGATGGTTTTCGGGCTCGGAAATCTTTGTACCGATTCGCAGTCGCTAAGTGTGGGCTTGGAGAACAGGTTTCCGGATTGGGTCGCAATCGCGAGTCCGGAGATGGCGAGAAAGTTCGAATGGTTCTTTGCGGGACCCAAGCACGGGCGGGCGAGCGCACTTTGGGACGGACGAAGCCGCAAAACGGATGTGCGGATCCACCAGCCTAAAGCAGGGATCCCATAAGAACTCCGAGTTCAAGCTTGCTTGGGCATTGAGCGAGAGTAGAATAGGCTTGGTGACCCACTGCGGAAGTCCTGTGTTGAAATCCTTTTTGCGCCGAATCGAGCGAACCCCCTTCGCAGGCGTCCGAGGCGTGGTTTCGGGCGTAATCATTTCGGGACCACTTCGCAGTAGCATCGTGGTCTAGGAGAGAGTTTCGATTGGGGGTGTTGGGTCTGCAATCGCGAGTCAGAGATATCGAGAAAGTTACGGGTTCTGGCGCGACGCAAAATGGGCGACGACGAAGCACGCAAAAACGAGTGCGGACACACCAGCACTACGCACGGATAAAATCAGAACTCGAAGTAAGCGTGCTGGGCGAAGGAGAGTATAGGATTGGCGGACCACCTGGGAAGTATCGTGTTGCATCCTTTTTGCCGCCGAGCGAGGCGAACCCCCTTCCGCAGGACTGTCCGAGGGCGAGTTTTTCGAGGCCCTTACGTCGTGACCACTTCGCAGTAAGCATAGTGTGTCTCGCGAGAGAGGTTTCCGGATTGGGTCGCAATCTCGCGATTACGCGATGGCCTCGAGAAAGTTACGACGGTTCTTGCGCGACGCGCACTTGGGCGAACGAACGAAGCACGCAAAACGAGATGTGCGATCACACCAGCACTAAAGCACCGGATCCATCAGAAATCCGAAGTTTAAGAGTGATTGGGCGGAGTAGTAATAGGATTGCGTGATTTGGGCAGCTATCGAAAGGCTTAGGGAAAGACTTGATTTGTTATCTCATTTCCTGCTTTTCTCGTGGAAAAAAGACCAATTGAAGGGGAGGGTTTCTTCAAACACCAAGGACTGCAGGCAACTATTCATCAAATGATTTGATCTTTTTCCATCTCTTCTCGCGAAACCAGTGGGTATTTTTCAAATTTGTGTTCAATTTCATATGGCAATTCAAAGTCCGCCAAGATCTCTTCGTTATTGGGGGAAGAATCAGCACGAATCGGATTTTTTGAGGAACGTATCGAGAGAGAATTTGATTTGTTAGACCATGTGTGTTTGGTAAACAAGGATCTTTTTTAGCAAGGTACGAATGGATGTCAAATATCATATGATTNATTTCATTACCAAAACATTAAAAAACTTTTCCCCCAACATTTATAATTCATCATTTTTAAGCACAACTCATAGTTTTTAAATTCATGATTTACATCGATGCATACATCACTCATAATTAGAAAGCACAAGTATTGCAGGCATCTTGTAAAGCATAAATGTTTCATATCATGATGGTATCACTTGTCAAATTATATCCTACCATGCATGATCAAACTTTCATTGTATGCATCCAAATAATATCAAGAGTATTTCATGCATATTATCAAATCATCATTTATACTACATCAATATTCCAATCATTATTTCAGTTACAAATCAATGAGATCAATAAATTTGCATTATAGACAATCTATGTTTTATCATTCATATTATCTCAATCATCACTATAAACTCATCATGCACAAATATAACATCATCTAAATGATTCAAACATTTATTTTCAAATATTTATCACTATTTTCATGTATGATAATAAAGTATTCATGATACCAACATTAAATCAACATTTTAAGTATTAATCTCTTCATGATTGTTGGTACCAAACATTTATCATTTAAGCATTCATGATACACAGCATATGCAATACATCACATACATCATCATAATAAAAAGCATATGCATCATTTCAAATCATAAACATTTCAAATCATCATGGTATTAATCTGTCAAATTGCATCTTACCATGTATGATCATAACTTTTTTCAAATGATAGTATCTAAATGTCAATATTCATTACATCCTATCATGCATGATAATTAACTTCTCATTGTATTTCATGTATAATTTCATTCATCACATTAGGAATATCAAGAAGAATTAATTGGGTGATGAGATGAATATTTTCATGAATACAAGCAATTGCATAAAAATCATATCATGAAGGATTAGAATATGTGTATACCAAAAGGCATGATTTCTTTTGAAAAACCTCCTCTTAAATAATCAAAAAAAAATCTTAGGAGATCAAATAATAAAAGATATTCAAAAGAAATTTTAAGTCATGAATTTCGAAAAAGATATTCTCTTTAGTAAAAGAACCTTAGGAGAAAAAGATTTCAATTCAAGCATATAAAATCTTGACTTAAGCATAAGAAATCTCAATTTACAAATTTTGAGAAATCAAGATAAAGCTCATTTAAATTTAAATCATCAAATCAAGATCATTTTCAAGAGATTCACAAAAGTGATACAATAGATTCAGGATTTTAATTCCCATAATAATATCCTTTTAATATCTTGATATTCATCATCAAGTATGATTTCAAAAAGTATGTTTAAGAGAAATCATTAAGACCAAATGCATGATACACTCATTTATTTTCAAAATATTCATCATATTTATTTTCATGAGATTCACAAGATTGGTAAAAGTTCATTAATCTCAATAGGATAGAGAATTCATTTCCTTTTTATACAATTGATTTCATGTGAGGGTATTCAAGTCTTTTGTGAAAACATGTATCATCATTTAAAATCGAAACATAAGTTTCGTCAAGAAGCCGTCAAGATCAAACACATCATGATATCACATCTATCATCAAAAGATTATCAAGAAATTCATACATAGATGTACATGCACTATGTCATCTTAATATGTGATGAGAATGTCATCTTAATTCATCATAAAAATGATTAGGCCAAAAACATGTTAATCGAAAATGAGAGTTTCAAATCAACATTTACCTCAAAAACTCATGCATGACATAAAATCATGAAGATAGACATGCATGGATTAATCCTAAGCATTATCATATATCATATAATTATCATCCCTAATGTTGCATACATCATTCAAATTTCAAAACATAACATGCATGAAACCTTAGCAATATATTTTTCATGATCAAATTTTTTAATTTTTCAAAGATGCTAAAAAGAAAAACATGATATAATTTTTGAAAAACAATTTTTTATTTCCTATTCCTACTATCTAAATTAAGCACTCATGAAAAACTTCAAGTAATTTCAAAATAATTCAAGAGAGTTGAGTTACTTACCTTGTAGTCGAAGCCCATCAAAGCCCAATTCGCCATTTCACCTTTGAAAGTTCTTGATTCATCCTTGGTTGCCTTCCTCTTCTTTGGCCTCTTCCTCCGTTCAAGTTCATTGTTTATTTTAGATTTTTGTTTAATGAACTTATTAAGATTTAGTGTTTGAAGTTCAAGTTCATCATTATCTTCATCACTTGAGTCATCGCTCAAGTGGTATTCATTTGTCCGGAGTTCCAAATCCTTCCTATTCTTTGGAAGGTGGTTCAAGTGCTCATCGGGTTCAACATGTTCCAAAAGTGTCATTTCATAGGTCATTAATGACCCGATTAATTCTTCTAATGGAAAATCATTTAAATTTTTGTCTCTTGTATTGTGGTTATTTTAGGATCCCACCTTTTTGGAAGGGATCTTAAGATCTTACTTACGAGATCAAAATTCGAAAAAGATTTACCAAGAACTCTTAGATTATTGACGACATCCGTGAAACGGGTGTACATGTCGCCTATAGTCTCGCTTGGTTGCATTCGAAAAAGCTCAAAATCATGCAATAAAATGTGAACTTTCGAGTCTTTGACTCTACTAGTTCCCTCGTGTGTGATTTCAAGTGTTCACCAAATATCAAAAGCCGTTTCGCACATAGAAATCCGATTGAACTCATTTTTGTCTAAAGCGCAAAATAAGGCATTCATAGCCTTTGCGTTTAAAGAAAAATGCTTCTTCTCCAAATCCGACCATTCGTTCATCGGTTTAGAGGGAAGTTGAAAACCGTTTTTAACAATATTCCATAAATCCAAGTTCATAGAAATCAAGAAAACTCTCATTTGAGTTTTCCAATAAGTGTAGTCCAATCCGTTAAACAACGGTGGACGAAAAACCGAAAAGCCCTCTTGAAAGCCATGAAGAGCCATTTCTCTTGGGTGTAAATCCGAAATGAGAAATACCGGGCTCTAATACCAATTGTTAGGATCGGAGCGGCACTAAGAGGGGGGGTGAATTAGTGCAGCGGATTAAAACGTCGATTTTGGAAACTTTTTCGTACGATAAAAACCAAACTCGAAAGTGCTTAACTTGAAAGCGTGTTCGTAAAGGTGTGCAGCAAAAGTAATAAGGAAGTAAAGCATATATGAAGGTTTGCAGTAAGGTAAATAGCAATAAGTAAATGCAAACCAGAGAACACGCCAATTTTAAAGTGGTTCGGTCAAAATGACCTACATCCACTTGCGAAGCCTTCTTCGATGAGGCTCCCAACTTCCACTAGCAAATCACTTTGAAGGGGAAGGACAAATACCCCTCTTACAACTTTTTACAAGTGGTTCACACTCTTACAAAGTTTCAATGAGAAAGAAGGAGGTGAACACTCAAGTAATTGAAAACTAGACTTGCTAAAGGCTTTGCTAAGGCCTTTTTTCACTCTATTGCCTCTCTAAAAGTTGTTATCTCTGCTAAGAATTGAGGGGTATTTATAGGCCTCAAGAGGATTCAAATTTGGGCTCTAAAATTTGAATTCTCTTCGGTTCCCGAAGCTAGCGGTGCCACCGCCTGTCAGTTTTGACACTGACAGTGTACTGGGCGGTGCCACCGCCTGGCTCTCGGGTGCTGGGTGGTGCCACCACCTGGCTATTTCGGCTCACTGGTTGGGCTCCAAACTTGGCCCAAACTAGTCCGAACTTGGGCCCAATTGGCCCCTACTTGGGTTTTAAGATTAACACCTAATCCTAACCCTAATTAATGTGCTAACTACGAATTTAAAGACATTTCCTAAGCTATTACAAAGTCCGCAAGTCAAGACTTCTTCCGGCGAGCTTCCGACGAGCTTCCGGCGAACTTCCGGCGGTCTTCCGAAAAACTCTCGGAAACCATTCTACGGACTCCCGACAAGCTCCGAGACTTTACGATTTGATCTTGGCGAGTTTCGACGAGCTTCTTCGGCAAGCTACGATCTTTCTCGGTAAGCTCCGCAAACTTCCGACGAACCTTTCTGCGAGCTTCCGAAAAACCCTTCGGCAAGCTCCCTACTCATTCTCGGCTAGTTCCGACAGCATTCCCGATGAACCTTCGGACTTCGTCGAACTCTCGAACTCCCAACGAATCCTTCGCGCTTGACTCCGGCACTTTGTTTCGCTTTATGTCTTCATCGTTATCGTAGTTAATCCTACACACACAAGCCAAAACTCTACTCCGATCTAGACAATTATTACAACGCGAATTGACATTCTGTTGCCCGGCACGTCATTGGTTGGCGCTTCGTCCGATTTTTTAGCGCATCGTCCACTCCTGCAGCTTGTTGCCCAATCGGCGGTTGACCTCCGCAACCCCAATATCCTTGGTGTAATTCCGCTCTCCTTGGCCCGATGCCCGACGTCCGAAGCGTTCTACCGTCCAATATCCTAACGTGATCTCCTCCGGCGCAACGTCAATTCCTTTTGCGTCAACTGTCTAATCCTGATCGAGTAGACCTGCATCACTCAAAATGTAGTTAAACATCTAAACACAATCAATTAGTTTCATCATCAAAATTCGAGATTCAACACTAGGATGGGTGACCCCCTGGGAAGTCCTCGTGTTGCACTCCTTTTTGCGCCTGAGCGACCAAAACCCCTTCCTCAGGCGATGGTTTTTGGGCCCGGAATCTTCCGTGACCTTTTCACAGTCAGCCTCGTGTGGCTCGGAGAGAGGTTTCCGGATTGGGGTCGCAATCGCCATTCCGAGATGGCTCGAGAAAGTTACGACGGTTTTTGCACGACCCACGCATGGGCGGCTACGCGCACTTGGGCGACGGACAAAGCACGCAAAACGAGTGCGATCACACCAGCACTAAAGCACCGGATCCCATCATAACTCCGAAGTTAAGCGTGCATGGGCGAGAGTAGTACTAGGCTTGGTGACCCCCTGGGAAGTCCTCGTGTTGCACTCCTTTTTTGCGCCCGAGTGACCAAAGCCTCTACCGCTGGCGTCCGAGGCGATGGTTGTCGGGCCCGAAATCTTTCGTGACCGCTTCACAGTCAACCTCGTGGGGCTCGGAGAGACGTTTCCAGATTGGGGTCGCAATCGCCATTCCGAGATGGCTCGAGAAAGTTACGATGGTTTTTGCGCGACCCACGCAAGGGCGGCGACGCGCACTTGGGCGACGGACGAAGCACGCAAAACGAGTGCGATCACACCAGCACTAAAGCACCGGATCCCATCAGAACTCCGAAGTTAAGCGTGCTTGGGCGAGAGTAGTACTAGGCTTGGTGACCCCCTGGGAAGTCCTCGTGTTGCACTCCTTTTTGCGCCCGAGCGACTAAAGACTCTAGCGCAGCCATCCGAGGCGATGGTTTTCGAGCCCGGAATCTTTCGTGACCGCTTCGCAGTCAGCCTCGTGGGGCTCGGAGAGAGGTTTTCGGATTGGGGTCGTAATCGCGTTACGATGGTTTTTGCGCGACCCACGCAAGGGCGGCGACGCGCACTTGGGCGACGGACGAAGCACGCAAAACGAGTGCGATCACACCAGCACTAAAGCACCGGATCCCATCAGAACTCCGAAGTTAAGCGTGCTTGGGCGAGAGTAGTACTAGGATTGGTACCCCCTGGGAAGTCCTCGTGTTGCACTCCTTTTTGCGCCCGAGCGACCAAAACCCCTTCCTCAGGCGTCCAAGGCGATGGTTTTCGGGCCCGGAATCTTTCATGACCGCTTCGCAGTCATCCTCGTGGGGCTCGGAGAGAGGTTTCCGGATTGGGGTCGCAATCGCCATTCCGAGATGGCTCGAGAAAGTTACGACGGTTTTTGCGCGACCCACACAAGGGCGGCGACGCGCACTTGGGCGACGGACGAAGCACACAAAACGAGTGCGATCACACCAGCAGGGGTTGCAATCGCGATTCCGAGATGGCTCGAGAAAGTTATGATGGTTTTTGCGCGTCCCACGCAAGGGCGGCGACGCGCACTTGGACGACGGACGAAGCACGCAAAACGATTGCTATCACACCAGCACTAAAGCATCGGATCCCATGAGAACTTCGAAGTTAAGCGTGCTTGGGCGAGAGTAGTACTAGGATGGGTGACCCCCTAGGAAGTCCTTGTGTTGCACTCCTTTTTGCGCCCGAGCGACCAAAACCCCTTCCTCAGGCGTCCGTGGCAGTAATCCTATATCGTTTGAGGATTATAGTGTATTTTGCTAGTGCGTCCATTGTCGATGAGTCAAGTAATCTATTATGGAGATAATAATTCATTGAGTTAGAAGGCGTTCTGATAGGTATGACTAATGACTAGCTCGATATTAAGCCTAGAGAGTCATACAAATTTGATATGTGTTACGACGAATAGAGGTTCGTATATGAAATATCTACTAAAGCTCTTATCTTATTGGATATTCAATACACCCTTGAATTATTAGATCTTGTGGATAAAGATCCAAGAGCGAATGAGAGATTATTGGATAAAAATCTACTAATCCAAGATGTTGTAGTACTTGAATAGAGATCTAATACCTAATAGAACATGATGCATAGGGTTAAGTTGATAGGGATCTCTATAAATATAAGGGAACCAAAGGAGACATAAGCTAGATTCCTTTGGTATCACCTTCTATACTTCTCCCTCCCTCTCCTCCTCAATTGATAGTCCCAGTTTAGGACATGTTGATAGTTGTTAGGATCGAAGCGGCACTAAGAGGGGGGGTGAATTAGTGCAGCAGATTAAAATGTCGGTTTTGGAAAATCTTTCGTACGATAAAAACCGAACTCAAAAGTGCTTAACTTGAAAGCGTGTTCGTAAAGGTGTGCAGCAAAAGTAATGAGGAAGTAAAGCACGTATGAAGGTTTGCAGTAAGGTAAATAGCAATAAGTAAATGCAAACTAGAGAAAATGCCAATTTTAAAGTGGTTCGGTCAAAACGACCTACATTCACTTGTGAAGCCTTCTTCGATGAGGCTCCCAACTTCCACTAGCAAATCACTTTAAAGGGGAAGGACAAATACCCCTCTTACAACTTTTTACAAGTGGTTCACACTCTTACAAAGTTTCAACGAGAAAGGAGGTGAACACTCAAGCAATTGAAAATAAGACTTGCTAAAGACTTTGCTAAGGCTTTTATCTTAATCTATTGCTTCTCAAAAGTTGTAAGAGTGATGAAGGTCTACTCGATCAGGATTAGACAGTTGACGTAAGAGGAATTAACGTTGCGCCGGAAGAGATCACGTCAGGATATTGGACGGTATAACGCTTCGGACGTCGGGCATCGGGCCAAGGAGAGTGGAATTGCACCAAGGATATCGGGGTTGCCGAGGTCAACCGTCGATTGGGCAACAAGCCGCAAGAGAGGACGATGTGCTGAAGAATCGGATGAAGCGCCAACCAATGACGTGTCGGGCAACAGAATGTCAATTCGCATTGTAATAATTGTCTAGATCGGAGTAGAGTTTTGGCTTGTGTGTGCAGGATTAACTACGATAACGATGAAGACATAAAGCGAAACAAAGTACCGAAGTCAAGTGCGAAGGATTCATTGGGAGTTCGAGAGTCCGACGGAAGTCTGAAGGTTCGTCGAGAATGCTGCCGGAACTAGCCGAGAATGAGTAGGGAGCTTGCCGAAGGGTTTTCGGAAGCTCGCCGGAAGGTACGTCGGAAGTTCGTGGAGCTCATCGAGAAAGATCGTAGCTTGCCAAAGAAGCTCGTCGGAACTCGCTAAGATCAAATCGTGAAGTCTAGGAGCTTGCCGGGAGTCCGCAGAATGGTTTCCGAGAGTTTATCGGAAGACCACCGGAAGTTCGCCGGAAGAAGTCTTGACTTGCAGACTTTGTAATAGCTTAGGGAATGTCTTTAAATTCATAGTTAGCATGTTAATTAGGGTTAGGATTAGGTGTTAATCTTATAACCCAAGTAGGGGCCAATTGGGCCCAAGTTCGGACTGGTTTGGGCCATGTTTGGAGCCCAACCAGTGAGCTGAAATAGTGTAGGCGGTGGCACCGCCTAGAACCTGAAAGGTTGGGCGGTGGCACCGCCCAACACCCGAAGAGCTAGGCGGTGGCACCGCTGGACTAGGTGGTGGCACCGCCCAGTACACTGTCAGTGTCAGAACTGACAGGCGGTGGCACCGCCACTAACAGGCGATGGCACCGCTAGCTTCAGGAACCGAAGAGAATTCAAATTTTGGAGCCCAAATTTGAATCCTCTTGAGGCCTATAAATACCCCTCAATTCTCAGCAGAGATTACAACTTTTGAGAAGCAATAGATTGAGATAAAAGCCTTAGCAAAGTCTTTAGCAAGTCTTGTTTTCAATTGCTTGAGTGTTCACCTCTTTTCTTGTTGAAACTTTGTAAGAGTGTGAACCACTTGTAAAAAGTTGCAAGAGGGGTATTTGTCCTTCCCCTTCAAAGTGATTTGCTAGTGGAAGTTGGGAGCCTCATCAAAGAAGGCTTCGCAAGTAGATGTAGGTCATTTTGACCGAACCAGTTTAAAATTGGCGTGTTCACTGGTTTGCATTTATTTATTGTGCTTTACCTTACTGCAAATCTTTATAAGTGCTTTACTTCCTCATTACTTTTGCTGCACACATTTACGAATACGCTTTCAAGTTAAGCACTTCTGAGTTCGGTTTTTATCGTACGAAAAAGTTTCCAAAACCGACATTTTAATCCGCTGCACTAATTCACCCCCCCCTCTTAGTGCCGCTCCAATCCTAACAATTGGTATCAGAGCCCAGTATTTCTCATTTCAGATTTACACCCAAGAGAAATGGCTCTTCATGGCTTTCAAGAGGGCTTTTCGATTGTTCGTCCATCGTTGTTTAACAGATTGGACTACACTTATTGGAAAACTCGAATGAGAGTTTTCTTGATTTCTATGAATTTGGATTTATGGAATATTGTTGAAAACGGTTTTCAACTTCCCTCTAAACCGATGAACGAATTGTCGGATTTGGAGAAGAAGTATTTTTCTTTAAACGCAAAGGCTATGAATGTCTTATTTTGCACTTTGGATAAAAATGAGTTTAATCAGATTTCTATGTGCAAAACGGCTTTTGATATTTGGCGAACACTTGAAATCACGCACGAGGGAACTAGTAGAGTCAAAGACTCGAAAGTTAACATTTTATTGCATGATTTTGATCTTTTTCGAATGCAACCAAGCGAGACTATAGGCGACATGTACACCCGTTTCACGGATGTCATCAATAATCTAAGAGTTCTTGGTAAATCTTTTTCAAATTTTGATCTCATAAGCAAGATCTTAAGATCCCTTCCAAAAGGTGGGATCCTAAAATAATCGCAATACAAGAGACAAAAAAATTAAATAATTTTTCATTAAAAGAATTAATCGGGTCATTAATAACCTATGAAATGACACTTTTGGAACATTTTGAACCCGATGAGCACTTGAACCACCTTCCAAAGAATAGGAAGGATTTGAAACTCCGGACAAATGAATACCACTTGAGCGATGACTCAAGTGATGAGGACAATTATGAACTTGAACTTCGAACACTAAATCTTAATAAGTTTATTAAACAAAAATCTAAAATAAACAATGAACTTGAACGGAGGAAGAGGCCAAAGAAGAGGAAGGCAACCAAGAATGAATCAAGAACTTCCAAAAGTGAAACGGCGAATTGGGCTTTGACGGGCTTCCACTACAAGGTAAGTAACTCAACTCTCTTGAATTATTTTGAAATTACTTGAAGTTTTTCATGAGTGCTTAATTTAGATAGTAGGAATAGGAAATAAAAAAATTTGTTTTTCAAAAATTATATCATGTTTTTTTCTTTTTAGCATCTTTGAAAAATTAAAAATTTGATCATGAAAAGTATATTGCTAAGGTTTCATGCATGTTATGTTTTGAAATGTTGAAAGATGTATGCAACATTAGGGATGATAATTATATGATATGTGATAATGCTTAGGATTAATCCATGCATGTGTATCTTGATGATTTTATGTCATGCATGAGTTTTTGAAGTAAATGTTGATTTGAAACTCTTATTTTAGATTAACATGTTTTTGGTCTAATCGTTTTTATGACGAATTAAGATGACATTCTCATCACATATTAAGATGACATAGTGCATGTACATCTATGTATGAATTTCTTGATAGTCTTTTGATGATAGATATGATATCATGATGTGTTTGGTCTTGACGGCTTCATGACGAAACTTATGTTTCGATTTTAAATGATGATACATGTTTTCACAAAAGACTTGAATACCCTCACATGAAATCAATTGTATGAAATGGAAATGAATTTTCTATCCTATTGAGATTAATGAATTTATTTTACCAATCTTGTGAATCTCATGAAAATAAACATGATGAATATTTTGAAAATAAATGAGTGTATCATGCATTTGGTCTTAATAATTTCTCTTGAACATACTTTTTAAAATCATACTTGATGATGAATATCAAGATATTAAAAGAATGCTATCATGGAATCATGCTTGATGATTTGTTTTATGAAATTTACCTTTTCATCTTAAATGTAGAAACTTGTTTTATTAAAGGTAAAGGCATGCTTATAAGAAGCAAATCATATGAATAGAAATTTATAAAAATGAAATGCGATCCTCTATCTTATCGACTTCTCAATAAATCTATGCTTGTCATATATGAATTTATTGAATGTGACTTTGAGGATGATTTCGGATTACACAAGTGCTTGATTTATACTTATGACATGAGACACATTTTAAATATGAATCATGTTCAATGCTTCAATCATATTATAACTCCCTTAATTCATTTTTTTCTCCTAGATTTTTTTACCAAAGAGGAGAATCTTCCGAATGAATGAAATGATACAAATGAATCACTTATCGATATATCTTTTTGAAATATCTTTTTAATGTGATGTTGATAATTTGAGATGGCTGTTGGAATTCATGACATGAGATAATTGAATCCTTGACTTACTCTTTATATGGCTTGAAAATAGATGTTTAAAATCTTGCTTGATGAGTTGTTTTATAAGATTTTACCTTTACGTCTTGAACTTTCATGCTTATCTTGATTTGGCATATAATGACTAAGGCATGCTTAGATGAAAATAATCACTTAAAAAATACTTTCCCATCTGATCGAGATTAATGATTTCATAATATTTTGTGAATCTCATAATTGATTTTGATTATGAATTTCAAGTTAACGATTTGATTTGAATGAGTTTTATCTAAATCATAATCTTGATCTTGCAAAATTAGAATCACAAATAATATCTTTTGGTATTCATGAATTGATACTCACAATATGAAAGTATTGGTATTCATGACTTGAATTTGATTGAAACATTGCATGCTTAAATTATTCATTCTCCTATGTTTCAAAAATTCTTTAAATGATTGAAAATTAATTTGCTTTATGATAAATCTATTATGTATACCATTTTGAATCTCTTGAAAGTAATGTTGAGATTTTGATGAATTTGATGATTTGAATTTGAATGAGTTTATATTCGAATTATGATCTTGACTTCTTGGATTTACTACTTGATTTTTTTTAATCACAATCTCTTCTTTGTATACCTACAATTTTTTGTTATTTATAAAAAGAATAGATTTGATAACATGAATCACTATTGACTTAATGTTTGGTATCATGAATACTTTATTATCATACATGAAAATAGTGATAAATATTTTGAAAATAAATGTTTGTATCATGTTAGATGATTTTACATTTTGTGCATGATGAGTTATAGTGATGATTGAAACAATGATTGAAATGATATGAATGATGATTTGGAATCATGCATATAATGATGAGTTTATATGTTTTGAAAATATATATGATGATTTGGTATTATGCATGCAATAATGATGCACGCAATGATGAAATATTCATGATAAAATTATTATTTTGATATCCATGACTTGAATCTTCTTTTTTGCCAATGATAAAGGGAGACAAAGAGTTACTAATGTGCTATCTTGAATTGATGTAACGGGTCATCTCAAAGAGAAATTAGCTAGCTTGCACAAGTCAAGAAAATGCAAAAACTTGCTTACTTTCTTGCACATCTAAAGAAAAGATACAAATGTAACACTTGCCAAATTGTTTCATGTAAAACATGGTCCCTTGCTAGTTTGGCATTTTGCTAAGGAAGCAAAAATGACACAAAGAGCTTGCTTTCTTGAACATCTTTAATTTGCTAGCTAGAATGATGTACAATTTGCTATCTTGAATATTACAAAGAAATGCTATCATGCACATCGCAAAGAAAAACAAATATGCCAACTTGCACATCTTTAAATTTGCTAGCTTTTATATAGTAAAACTTGCATATCGTAAAAGTTGCTAGCTTGTAGAGAAGCAAAGAATTGCTATCTCGAAAGAAGCAAAAAATACAAAACTTGCAATATAATTGCTCTTGCTATGCTTTGTATCAAAAATAGGTAGATATCCCTAAAAGCATCACATTAAATTTTTTAGTATCGCAATGTATCACATGTATCGTAAATTGAAATTTTTGAGACTATTATCATATTATGTTTAACAATTGATATCTTTCATGACATGATTTCTCTGCATTTTTGTCTTGTATGTATCATGTGATGATTGAAATATTGATTGATGTAAATTCATAATTTATGTAAAAGTCTAAATCAGTGGTTCCTCTCCTTCTTTTCGGCAATGACATAGGGGGAGAAAGATTGCTAGCTCAAGGCAAATGCTGGCTAGCTTGTACTCTTCCCTTCTTTTCAACAAAAACAAAGGGGAGAAAGCTTTTGCTAGTTAGAACATGCAAAGAAAAGCAAAGTGCAATTTTGCACAAGAAGCAAGTGTTGAATTGCCATCTTACTATGCTTTTGTGCTTATATGTTGTGATGAAAATCTAGCTTCATGTTAGAAAAATATGAATATCTTTTAAAATAGCTAGAGCTACTTCTCCTTTTTGTTGATGACATAGGGGGAGAAGTATATTGATGACTTCATGCATTGAATTGAATATTTTATATATATTTGCATGATGGTTTAAATGTTTTTCATAACATGTGATGAATGTTGCTTGGATTTGGGATAATCCAAGTGTTCTATCAATGGCATATTGATAGGGGGAGTTTGGTTAAACTCCGGAGAGTTAAGGTTAACTCCGATAGTCATTAATTAGTTGTCATCATCAAAAAGGGGAGATTGTTGAATCTCGGATTTTGATGATGAAACTAATTGATTGTGTTTAGATATTTAACTGCATTTTGAGTGATGCAGGTCTACTCGATCAGGATTAGACAGTTGACATAGGAGGAATTGACGTTGCGCTAGAAGAGATCACATCAGGATATTGGACGGCAGAATGCTTCGGACGTCGGGCATCGGGCCAAGGAGAGCGGAATTGCACCAAGGATATCGGGGTTGCGTAGGTCAACCATCGATTGGGCAATAAGCCGCAAGAGAGGACGATGCGCTGAAGAATCGGACGAAGCGCCAACCAATGATGTGTCGGGCAACAGAATGTCAATTCACATTATAATAATTGTCTAGATCAGAGTAGAGTTTTGGCTTGTGTGTGCAGGATTAACTATGATAAAGATGAAGACATAAAGCAAAACAAAGTACAGGAGTCAAGCGCAAAGGATTCATTAGGAGTTCGAGAGTCCGACGGAAGGCTGAAGGTTCGTCGGGAATGTTGCCGGAACTAGCCGAGAATGAGTAGGGAGCTTGCCGAAGGGTTTTCGAAAGCTCGCCGGAAGGTACGTCAGAAGTTCGCGGAGCTCACCGAGAAAGATCGTAGCTTGCCGAAGAAGCTCGTTGGAACTCACCAAGATCAAATCTTGAAGTCTAGGAGCTTGCCGGGAGTCCGCAGAATGGTTTCCGAGAGTTTATCGGAAGACCACCGGAAGTTCGCCGGAAGAAGTCTTGACTTGCAGACTTTGTAATAGCTTAGGAAATGTCTTTAAATTCGTAGTTAGCATATTAATTAGGGTTAGGATTATGTGTTAATCTTATAACCCAAGTAGAGGCCAATTGGGCCCGAGTTCAGATTGGTTTGGGCCATGTTTGGAGCCCAACCAATGAGTTGAAATAGTGTAGGTGGTGGTACTGCCAGACTAGGCGGTGGCACCACCTAGAACCCGAAAGGTTGGGCAGTGGCACCGCCTAGAGCCTGAAGTATCCGGCGGTGGCACCGCCCAGCACCCGAAGAGCTAGGCGGTGGCACCGCCCAGTACACTGTCAGTGTCAGAACTGATAGGCGATGGCACCGCCACTGACAGGCGGTGGCACCGCTAGCTTCGGGAACCGAAGAGAATTCAAATTTTGGAGCCCAAATTTGAATCCTCTTGAGGCCTATAAATACCCCTCAATTCTCAGCAGAGATTACAACTTTTGAGAAGCAATAGATTGAAATAAAAGCCTTAGCAAAGTCTTTAGCAAGTCTTATTTTCAATTGCTTGAGTGTTCACCTCCTTCTTTCTCGTTGAAACTTTGTAAGAGTGTGAACCACTTGTAAAAAGTTGTAAGAGGGGTATTTGTCCTTCCCCTTCAAAGTGATTTGCTAGTGGAAGTTGGGAGCCTCATCGAAGAAGGCTTCGCAAGTGGATGTAGGTCATTTTGACCGAAACACTTTAAAATTGGCGTTTGCATTGATTTATTGCGCTTTACCTTACTGCAAATCTTTATAAGTGCTTTACTTCCTCATTACTTTTACTGCACACATTTACGAATACGCTTTCAAGTTAAGCACTTCCGAGTTCGGTTTTTATCGTACGAAAAAGTTTCCAAAACCGACGTTTTAATCCGCTGCACTAATTCACCCCCCCTCTTAGTGTCACTCCGATCCTAACAATAGCAAGAAGAGACGAACCCTTTTTGATCACGTGGTGCGCATGGAGAGAAAGATAGTGCAGCGATTTGAAAAGTATCTTCAGCACATCTGCCATATGGATCACTACTAGAGAGGAGGACAACTAACCTCCTTCATCCTCTCCTATAGATCTATAAGTTTTTAGGGATATACGATCTCCCTAAGTACCACATCTTTTATATATGCATAGTTTTTGGTTTTGTGGGTTTTTACGTACCAATTTTCGTACAACGATGAGAAACATTTTTTTATAGAAAATCTAATATTTTTATTTTCTATTTTTCTACTACGAATGTGATGTCACCTGAGATTTCCCAATAATGAGCAAAACTTAATTTTCATTCTTTTTTTCTCCATAAAATTTACTTTATTACCTTAATTGTTAGGATTATAATAATATTTAAGGGAGTAATATCCATATCTTTTCAAACATAGCAATGTATTTTAGACCTTTTAAAATTTCTACCACGTCAATAGCCTTAACCAAGTCCTTGACCATAATCTCGGTCTCTTTAGTTAGAATTTTTTCTATCACCTTCATTGTTTTGAGATTCTTGATTGGTCTGATTCCTATACGAGTACTCCAGTCTTTGATACTAGACTTATAGGTTTGGAGGTTCCAGATCTAGCACAGCTAGTCATCAAGAGTGGTAGCCAACCTTACGAGGACTATTAAGTGTCGATAGAGGATCATCAACTCTCAATGTCATGAAAGGAATATCTTATGTGTTCTTGCTCAGACAAATCCTTAGCTAGGGTCATTCAGATTAAGAGAGAAAGAGTTCTATAGGAGAATTTGATTAGAGTGAGACTCGATTAGAAACCATATGAGTCTAGCATCACCATACCCAATATATGGTCTCTGAGATATTAGATGGATAAGGGACTACAACTCCACAGTAACTGATAATAGACATGTCCAATAGATTGGATTCTCCTATATCGTTTGGGGACTATGACATAGTGGCCTAGTACGTCCGTAGTTAATGAGTCGAGCGAATTATTATAGAGATAATAATTGACTGAGCTAAAAGGAGTTATAATATGTATGACTTACGACTAGCTCGATATTGGCCCTAGAGGATCGTACACATATGGTAGGAGTTGTATTGAGTAGAGGTTTAGATATAAGATATCCGCTAAAGTCCTTATCTTATTGAATATCCAATAAATCCTTGAATTATTGGATCATATGGATGAGATTCAATAAGAGCCAATAAGAGATTATTGGATAGAAATCCATTAATCTAAGAGGCTTGGATAGTTGGATGAGGATCCAATGCCCAATAGGGCATGATCCATTATGGTTAAGTTGATATGAGACTTCTATAAATAGGAGAGAACTAGTGGTTCATAGGCTTGAGCCTTTTTTGTTACCTCTTCTATTCTCCTCCTCTTCTCCTCCTCAAATAGTAGGCTTGGAGTTTTGAGGAGCATCGTCGCAGCCCTACTGTGTGGATTACTGATAGAGAGAATGATGCTTGACCTCCTTCACCTTCTCCTAGAGATCTGTAAAGATTTAGGGTTATACGATCTCCCTAGGTAACATAATCTTTAATTTACGTAGTTTCAAGTTTTATAGATTTTATGCACCAATCTTCGCACGACAACGAACATATCTTTGGAAAATTAGGGATTTTGTTTTATGTTCTTTCGCTACGCATGTGATGTCACCCCGTAAGATTTTCCAATATCTACCGTATGGATCATTGCTAAAGAGGAGGACATCTAAGCTCCTTTATCCTCTTATATAGATATATAAGTTTTTAGGGATATAGATCTCTCTATATAACACATTTGTTATATACATGTTTTTGGTTTTACAGGTTTTTGCACATCAATCTTAGTATGATGATGAAAAACCTTTTTGTTAGGATCGGAGCGGCACTAAGAGGTGGGGGTAAATTAGTGCAGCGGATTAAAACGTCGGTTTTGGAAACTTTTTTGTACGATAAAAACCGAACTCGAAAGTGCTTAACATGAAAGCGTGTTCGTAAAGGTGTGTAGCAAAAGTAATAAGGAAGTAAAGCACATATGAAGGTTTGCAGTAAGGTAAATAGCAATAAGTAAATGCAAACCAGAGAACACGCCAATTTTAAAGTAGTTCGGTCAAAATGACCTACATCCACTTGCGAAGCCTTCTTCGATGAGGCTCCCAACTTCCACTAGCAAATCACTTTGAAGGGGAAGGACAAATACCCCTCTTACAACTTTTTACAAGTAGTTCACACTCTTACAAAGTTTCAATGAGAAAGAAAGAGGTGAACACTCAAGCAATTGAAAACAAGACTTGCTAAAGACTTTGCTAAGGCTTTTATCTCAATCTATTGCTCCTCAAAAGTTGTAATCTTAGTTGAGAAAAGAGGGGTATTTATAGGCCTCAAGAGGATTCAAATTTGGGCTCCAAAATTTGAATTCTCTTCGGTTCCTGAAGCTAGCGGTGCCACCGCCTGTTAGTGGCGGTGCCACCGCCTGTCAGTTGTGACACTGACAGTGTACTGGGCGGTGCCACCGCCTGGCTCTCAGGTGCTGGGCGGTGCCACCGCCTGGCTATTTCAGCTCACTGGTTGGGCTCCAAACTTGGCCCAAACCAGTCCGAACTCGGGCCCAATTGGCCCCTACTTGGGTTATAAGATTAACCTAATCCTAACCCAAATTAACATGCTAACTACGAATTTAAAGACATTTCCTAAGCTATTACAAAGTCCACAAGTCAAGACTTCTTCCAGCGAACTTCCGGCGATCTTCCGAGAAACTCTCGGAAACCATTCTGCGGACTCCCGGCAAGCTCCTAGACTTCACGATTTGATCTTGGCGAGTTCCGATGAGCTTCTTTGGCAAGCTACGATCTTTCTCGATGAGCTCCGCGAACTTCCGATGTACATTCTGGCGAGCTTCCGAAAACCCTTCGGCAAGCTCCCTACTCATTCTCGGCTAGTTCCGACAGCATTCCCGACGAAACTTCAGACTTCCGTCGGACTCTCGAACTCCCAACAAATCCTTCGCGCTTGACTCCAGCACTTTGTTTCACTTTCTGTCTTCATCGTTATCGTAGTTAATCCTGCACACACAAGCCAAAACTCTACTCCGATCTAGACAATTATTACAACGCGAATTGACATTCTGTTGCCCGGCACATCATTGGTTGGCGCTTCGTCCGATTCTTTAGCACATCGTCCACTCTTGCGGCTTGTTGCCCAATCGGCGGTTGACCTCCGCAACCCCGATATCCTTGGTGTAATTCCGCTCTCCTTGGCCCGATGCTCGACGTCCGAAGTGTTCTACCGTCCAATATCCTAACGTGATCTCCTCCGGCGCAACGTCAATTCCTCCTGCATCAACTGTCTAATCCTGATTGAGTAGACCTGCATCACTCAAAATGCAGTTAAACATCTAAACACAATCAATTAGTTTCATTATCAAAATCCGAGATTCAACAATCTCCCCCTTTTTGATGATGACAACTAATTGATGACTACCGGAGTTAACCTTAACTCCCCGGAGTTTAAACAAACTCCCCCTATCAATATGCCATTGATAGAACACTTGGATTATCCCAAATCCAAGCAAC
>PYDT01001071.1:0-13992 GCA_004837865.1 Musa balbisiana | reverse complement strand
GGAACGTACCCTACGTATCAAGTGATTCGCAGGGTTTCCAAGACAAGCAATCGATATTCATGATCAAAGGGTCAATCAAAGGTGTAGTTACTGCTTGTACGAAGCGGTCCTATATAATATGTAGAGATTGAAACAATCGAAGATGGTCGAACAAAAAATCTCTATTTGATGGCCCGATTCTTCCGATACCTAGATTCCATTGGACCCAGAAATGAGACATTGGGAAGAATCTTTTCGGTCTCCAATATCAATAGGTGATTGTTTCGTCCTGTAGATTCCAAAAGGCGAAAAAAAAAAAAAAGATTTCTGAGAGTTGTTAATGGATCCGCCACAAGGAGGTACTGGGTATCTCCCAAAATAAAAAGTGTATCATGCCGAATCAACGGACAAATGTTCGCGGGTGGCAGGACCGGATCGGAAAAAAAGAGGGTCTAGTTGTAAGAAGATATCTAATGAAAACGTAGCTGGAATTAACGATTCATTCCAAAGAGCAAGATAGCGCATGTCGGGCGTTTCTTTGTTGTATCCGTATACGCCCCCGATGCATCCCGATCCGCAAGGACCATCGCATTGGGACTTGTTGATCGTCTTTTCTCCGAGGAAAGAAAGCGAAAATCATCAACTTGAATTGGGGACAGCTATGCGAAATCTTAGGGAAAAGACTGATTTGTATCTCAGGGTCTGCTTTTCGTGAAAACAAAAAGACCAATTAGAGGGCGGGTTTCTTCCAAACAACAAGGAGCTGAGGGCAAACTATTCAATCAAATGATATTGACATGTTTCCAATCTCGTCTCGAGAAACAAGTGGGGTATTTTCCTTTGCAAAATTGTGTTTAGAATGAAGAAAATCTTTTAATGGCTCTTCTGCATGCAGCGTCCTTGCCATCCGCTTCCAGGTATTTGTATGAGAGAGATCTGGGATTACTCCTATAGTGTTGCCCCTATATTTTGGCTTCAACGCCTCCTTGATTTTTATCCCTAGCTCTCCAGGCATTTGGACCAGCTTTTCAGAGAGTTTCGCTTATGAACCGCCTTCCTATCTTGATGCAAGCCTCCTATAATCATTTGAAGAATTGAATAATATACTTGAGGTTCATGCAAGGATAACCTTTCAAGGTCTCTGTAGGCTTCTTCTTGCGCCGTTGTTTGAACCCTGAATTGGTCTTCTAGTATGAGATTGTCCTTAAGCTGTGGAGGTATTCCTGCGTTCCTTCTTCCATTTGCGTTTGGCCATCACATTGGTACCTTCTGGCTAGGCCATTCGCCACTTGATCCATGCTAATTTTTCTACTTCCCCAAGCAGATTTTCAATGAATTCCATTTTGCTAAGGGATCTGTAAATCCTTGTAATGAACCAAGATTTTTTGTGATTGATTCCCATCTCCTGAAACTTCATCAAACATCCCTAATTGGGATGGATATGAATATTGCTCCTTGCTGCTGAAACGCTGCAGGGAGGTTCCAGGCTTCTGGGAAAATCCTTCAGCCTTACACCTTGGTTGTCTTGAGTCCCTTCATATGTCGGCTTTTGGCTTTGATTCTATATTCACTACCGGGGGGGTAATTTGCTGGCCCACATAGTTTGAATCCATAGGTGGCTTGTAATTTGACCCAGCAATGATGAATAGACGTTGTGTAATTTGTTGCTAGTTGGGGGTATCCATTACTAGTTCTTCTTCTAGTTCCTGTGCATCACTTCCTTTGGGGGCTTCCTTCTGGGAGTATGGCACTCCCCTCTTCTGAGAACTTAATCCTTGAAAGTAGGAATTAAGGTTTTTGCGTAGTTCCGCCGCCTCATTGTCACTGTCATCTGATCAATTGAATATTGACAGCTTATTTGCTACTCCGTATTTCCTTCTCTTCATCGCTAAATTGTTTTCGTTGTCTGGCTGCATTGTAGCTGATTCCGGCTGGATGTTGATGCGGCTTTGTAATTGTCGAAAAAATGTAGATTCTTCATCAATTATTTTCCGACTTATGAGTTCGGTAGCCGCTTTGGATGAGACTTAGTTGGCCAATCATCCAGTCTAAAAGGTTTAAGTGCTGCAAAGAGCCTCACAGGAGGCACAGGAGCATTGTCCCTTGTGCAATCACTTCATGCGTATGTGTAGTATTACTATTTTGACAAGAGAACCCCATCTGATGGAAGAACCCCATGTATGAGCCGAACAAAAACTTGCTTCAGCAACACAAGATTTTCATTAATCATTGTGAAGCAGAGATAATGAGGCTCAAGATGACTGTAGAATCCGAACAACAAAAGACTAGAGAGCTAGAGACTGCACAGTCCAGTCCCTAGCCACAACAGCCCAAGAAAACCCCATCTGCAAACGCGATTACTAGAGCTAAGAAAATATGACAAGCTGAAAACAAAGCATGGAAGTGGACAGACTAAGATTATAGAGGCGATCGTTTGAAGGAAATACAAAGGTTAAATGACTGAACATTGAAGAAAGCGAGGAAAGCCTTCGTCCTACGGAAGAAGAAACTCAGAAAATCCTGTCCGAAACAAGAAACAAGTGGATCAAGAAGATCCCAAGAATATGCCTTTTCCCCCTTTTTTTCAACTTGAAGGTACAAATTGACATATTAACTATTCCCACTTTTGAAGTTAATGCCATACTGAGACAGGTGCAACTACCTGCTGCATAATGACAACTGTACCAATGCCGCGAATGGAAGACAACCCCTACATAGTACATTTCAGCGTGATTACCTCCAAACTACCGTAACTAAAAAACTGAAGGGAGCAAATGACTATTGGGGATAACACCTTCAGACTCCCTAACTTATGCCGTTTACAATGAGCTTGGGGATGACATCCAAATGAAATCGTATGCAATTTCATAGGCAATGCAATGGAGTAAGGATCAAGGTAACAATGTCCTTTCTATAAGAACCTTACTACTCACACACTTTACCCACCCTCCATCCCAGCTGCAGCACCATAGAGTCATTGGATCCTCGAAGAAGATGCCTACATCCATCAAGGAGTAGTGTACTTCTCACGGAAGTCCCAACAAAGCGCCAATACATCAGGCAAAATTTGGGGCCTACTAATCACTAAAAGCCCAAGGATACATAAGAGAGGACCCCCTTAAGCACTGGGGAAAATGATCCAGTGCACTAGAATCAAAAACCTTGACTCACAGTAGAAACCACCCCTGAAACACCTCACAACACCCAGCCACGGAGATTTTCAACTATAAGGGCCCTACTAGAACTCGGTGTGAAGGCCCAGCAATAGCAGGCACCGAACAACGGCCGAAATTGTCAACGCTCAGGAACAACTGTTGATCCAACCACTGGAATAGAGAAGAAGGGTAAAGAAAGGATGGTTTTTCACTTACAAAAGGCTAAATGACATGACGGAGAAGACCAGTATATCCTTCCCGAATCAACACCATCCTAAAGAAGGTCAGCAATAGCAAAGTATATCAAAATTTACCTAACGTCTGGTTCCATCAGGTTGCTATGCACCCGATTCACTTGAATGGACTGCCTTTTGGGGTTCCTGATGGCTATAGATGGCTTGCTATGGCCATTCCCGTGCTAAAGAATCACCAGTAAGATTTCCAGAGAAAAGATGATGAATGCTTCAGGGCACAGGAGAATATATAGCAGATACAATTGATGATATCCTGTATTTTCTAAAATTAAGCGACCATGCCCTGACCTTTGCCCCAATGGTAAAAATCCGCCGAGCACAATGGCCTGTAGTAAGCCATCAAGATGAAGATAGCATCGGAGATAGAATTCCTCGTACAATTTGTGGAAGTCCAAAAATCAACTCAACCCCCAATTTAAAAATCATTAAGAAAATCACGAGTTATCAAGAGGACGATCGTCACTACCAAAAAGGGGCTCAAGTCATGGTTGTGAATACTCAACTACGCCCGAACTATATACCGAACTTGGAGCCACTGCTTGCCCACTCTACGCAATGCCTAACCCAACACTGGAAAAAGGAGCTTAATGAGCAGGAGTGGGAAGTCCTATCAGAACATCACAATCTTTTAGACCTCCCTAGATCTGGAGTACCTCCTAAGGAAGTTTTATCGTCTCGAAACTGATTGATGTTGGAAGGAGGGGCAGGGTATGCAAGAAAAAACATGAAAATGACCCCCGAAACACTGAGAGGTCTGTACATATGCCATCGGAAAATTCAGTCCCATCCAAGTCCACTATTGATGCATAAAAAGAAGGGAGATCATGCTGTCATGAAGATCTGGAGTCCTTCAAAAATAATATTTCTGGATAAAAAAGGAATCATTCTCATGAAGACTGTCCAGGCAATTATCAGCTTCTTTACAAGTCTGCCCAAAACAAACCCTCCAGAGTACGGTGGATGGCTTTCGTAGACTATATAAAAGAAGCTGCGTAAGATAAAATTCGATACATCGAAGGAGCAAGTAATATCCTAGGCCGATTCTTTATCCAGACTAAAAATTTTAGTTTCAGGATGGCCAAAAGAGCAAGTACTTTTACTACTGGAAGCCACTCAGGAAGTTCAAATAAACCCAAACCCAAGGCAACGCATGGTCCTCAACCGACTATTGAATACCCTGTCCCACTAGTACCACAGAAACTGGATGAGCTAAGATAGGGATTCCAAGAGGAATCCCTCTCATCCAGGTGCAAGCCACCGAAGGAGAGCTCAGAGCCATTCAAAAGGAGGCTGCCCGACAAGCCTGTAAAGCGCTACGTTTCCTCCACGCCATCCACTCAGCAAAGGCTCAGATTAGTACCCAGGAATAGTGGAGGAAGGGACAATTGGGACGAGACTGGCTGCCAACTCTCCTCCAGCAACAACAACAGCTGGAAAGGGCGCTAGCACTCACCCAAGATTCTGCCCAAAGTATAAATATTTCTATCTTCTACCTTTGATAAAAGCAAGTACCTCTCTTGGCACTGAGCCTTGTGGAGCGTGCATAGATTGGAACCTATGTCGGGCCTTTGCGCCCCTAGTTTTTATAAAACCACCGCACCACTGAGCAGTTTTGCGCCCCGGTGTTTAGGTAGAAGGCCAAATAGAAAACAAGGAAAGGACGTTCGATGTGGGCCAATGACCCACCCGATCCTCGCGCTGTTCTCCATATAAGCCTTAGTTCAGCTCATTGCAGAATAGGCATAAACATCGAAGTCTACTTTGAGTCCCAAGAGCAAGGCTAGTCTGTAAGTTTCTTTCTAGTTCTTATTACCTATCTCTGCAATTGTTTTTCTTGAAGTACGCTTCCACTAATGGTAAATGGTAGCAGAGATAGGTAATGCGATTCCCAGCTATCCTTGACACCGTTTTTGCGTACTTCAAGGATACTGCATCACTGGAGTGCCAACCACTGCATCAGTCCATAGACACTAAAAAGCTGAAGGATAGATAAAACCTTGTGACACTAAAATTGCATCTTAGGGTACCTGTACCTACACTAAAATTAGCATGGAATCTAACACTAAAATACGTAAATAGCTGAAGGATAGCTATCCTTCCCAGGATCAGCGAGGAAGAATTGCACCTGTATCTACACTAAAATAGCTGCTAAATTGATCTCACAGAAACTCAACTTTCTCTCCATCTCTCAATAATACAGTTTTCTCTCCATCTATCATTAATAAGAATAAGTGGGATTGGCTGTCTCGTTAAAATTTTCTTCTTGTCATAGGAATGCAGTCTAATATCTTCTAGTTAGGCTTTCACGCTATTTCTAGGAAGAAAGAATGTAGCTCACCGTAGAAATATAATCATAGCACTCAAGGAATGAACGACAAAAGTCTAGGCTCAAAGCATTATCAAAGGGCGGGGCATTCTACATAAATTCTTCAGATGCATTGAGTCATTTGAGGTTCTTTTGGAACCAATCAATTTAATGTGGACTATATCTCTTAAATGATATTTATAAGCTACATATCCAGGTTTGCAACAAAAATTACATTTAGTTCAGGTATACCTGCAAGATATAGCCTGTAACAAAGGTGGGTTGATTTGGTGATTAGCTAGTCACAAATCCGATTCCACCTCTTCTATGAACCGTACCCTTATTGGCAAGATCATGTTCAAGGACTTGCTACTACAGCAAACTTTTCCTAAGATTTCTTTGAGTAGCAAGTTTTCCTTTTTAAATGTTTATAATTTATCACATTTGTGCAATTAGCTAAACTTCATTGTGCTCACTGTTATGTAGCAAAATCAACTGACAAGAGAAGCATGCTCCTTTTACCCATTTATATTTTTTACTAACTAATTTTTATTCATCAATAAATCATGAAAGCACTTAGTAATTCATCAAAATAGAATTTGCATTTCATGAACTACTTACCCCATCTTCGATAGCCATTAGTGTGTAGTGAGCAACTTGCTTTGTGTTGGTTGGCTCCTCTTCTTCTAATATCTTGACTCTCCCAAGTTGCTTTTAATAGCCCTTCCTTCTTGTCTTGGTTGCTTCTTTCTTTTCTTAGGACTTCACTATTGAAATGTCCCTAGCTTTTGTCATTTGTAGCTCTAATTTGTTCTTCTGTCAATTTTATTTTAATGTCTTTTATTTCTTTTTATATTTTTATGAATTTTTGAACTTTTCTTATCAAGAGTGCCAAGTGAGCATATAGTCTCATCACTTGAATTTTCTTTCAAGTGGTCTTCGTTGAGTTCTTAGTTTCATATCCTTCCTGTCTTTGGAAGGTTGTTCTCAAGCTTTTCATGAGCGTTGTCAAGTCATCTCATAAGTCATTAGTGACCCGATAAGTTCTTCGCGAGAAAAGTTGTTAATCATTGGCCTTTTGAAATGGCATTACTCATAATCCCACCTCTTTATAAGGGATCTCAAGATTTATTAAAAAGTTTAAAGTTTGAAAACCTTGGCCAAGAGCTTGTTAACTATGACGACATCTGTTGAAAAGGTGTACATGTTTACAAATAGTTTCGCTTGGCTTCATCTGAAACCATTCATAGTATGAACTAAAAGATTATTTTGAACTCCTTTACTTGGTGGGAAAAACCAGTTCAAGCAGAAATAATTCTTTCCCTCTTTATGTACAAAATAGGTTTCTCATCAAAATACAACTGATATCCAAATGTAAATATCACACATAGCATAAACAATAGAGCAAAAACTTAAATCACAACCTAGTGTCGACCAAATCTTTTAACGTGGAAACCCCATGTGGGAAAAACCACGGGACGTTAGTCCACCTGAAACTTCCACTATCAATAGAAATAATAACATGTTTCATAAATCTTCTCATAGAACAGACTAGAGGATCCACAATAACATCAAGACATAGATCTTGGCTTAGAATAGCATATCATCATCACACAGTATGGATCTCCACTAAATAGAATTCTGGATCTCACAAGTGGGTGAGCAGGAAAGTACTCAGAAAGGGTAAACTGTAGATCAACATCAGTAGGCTTGTAGAGTTTACTGCAAGGATTCTCCACATAAAATTTGGACAAACGGACAACGTTTTCCATTGATCGTTCAAGCAGAAAATCAAAATCTTATTTTATCTAGCCTGCTTTCATCTCTCTCTCTCTCTCTCTGCGTGCCGTGTGCTGCCGCCGTTGCTCCACGTTCTCACACTGACGCACAACCCATCGCTCTCTCTCTTTTGAATTCGTTGATTTGATTTGATTTGGGCCAAAACGGCCCAATTGTCCAAGCACACATATGGGCTGGACTCAACAATTTCTCCCCTCCAGCTCATTATGGTGGTGTTGTACTAAGACGCTCTTCGCCTCCATGCTTCAAGCTTTCCTTAGGCAAAGGGACTTGTCAACATATTGAACAATTATCATTGGTATGTATTTTCCAACGTAATCTTTCATCAAAGCACATCCCGAAGCGAGTGATATCTCACATCAATATGCTTGGATCTAGAATGGAGTTGGAAATCTTGGAGAGGTGAATGGCGCCTAACTGTCACAGTAAACAATATATCCTTCCTGTTTCAAGGCCTAATTCTTGTAGAAAACGTTTTCCTCCATAAAGCTCTGCAGGCGCTTCCGTAACTGCTATGTATTCTGCTTCCTGGGTGCTAGAGCAACACACTTCATACACTTGTGATGCAGAGACTGCTCCCCCTCAAATGTCATCAAGAATCCCGAAGTGGATTCGGGACTCAGTATCACCTGCCATGTCTGCATATGTGTAACCTTTAACAAGGTTCATCCAATGCCAAAACATAACCACAACGGGAAGTACTTTAGCTATCCTTAATATCCATTTCACTGCTGCCCATGTTCCTTTCCAAGATTTGAGGAGAAATCGTTGACAACTCACAACTGCATGAGTATAGTTGGCCTAGTAAACATAGTCTACATCAAACTGCTACTACAGAGAGTAAAGGCACTTGGCCATTTCGTCTTTTTCTTTCTCCTTGTAACATGGTTTCGACCTAAGCTGAAATGTCCTACAAGTGGAGAACAAAATGCTTGGCTTTAATCTTTGAATCCTTTCAAGAACCTTTTTCAATGTAAGTCTCACTAGATTAGCCAAATCTTCCTTTTTTTCCTATTAAGAAGAATCTTCATGCCAAGTATGTTTCACCGATCCCCAAGTCTTTCATGGCAAAAGACGTACTTAGCTTCGTTTAAGTTTTCCAATTGTTCCAACATCATTGGCCAAAATCGCATATCATAAACATATAGTAGTAAAATAATAAAATAATTATTGAAAATTTCTTCATAAACACCCAATGATCAGATATGGTTCTATCCGACCTGGCTCATCATCAAGGAATCAAACTTCTTATAACCATTGTGTAGGTGCCTGTTTGCGTCATATAAGCTTTCCTAAGCTTAAACACCTATTTCTTTTCCCTGGCTGTGAAATCTTCTGGTTGCTCATGTAAATTCTTCTTTCTAATCAACCAGAAGAAATGCGGTGTTCACTCAGTTGCTAAACTTCTAAATTCAGCGGGCAGCTAAACCAAGAACAACTAGATAGAGGACATTTCACACTGGAGAAAATATTTATTCAATTCAATACCTTTCTTCTGACTGAATCCTTTTTCAATAATAGTCGTGCATTGTATCGTTGGGTGAGCTATTATTTTCGGTCTTCAATTTGTAAACCCACTTATTCTTGAGAGCTTTTTCTCTTTAGCAACGTTACCAAGTAAGAGTGTGGTCTCATGCAAAGATCTAATCTCTTCTTGCATGGTTGAACCCACTATTATGATCATGAAGAATAGATTACTTGGGAAGTTTTTGGCCTCCCGTCAGTAAGATAACATACTCTGGTGGAGGATCGGGTAGATGGTTGTCGCTCTCTAGTGGATTTTTTCTAAATGGAAATCTCAATTGGTGCGTGGAGGGTTATTCAGTTGGTTCAGCATCATCAACTGTAGGCGATATCCCTTACATCTACCCATGATCTTCTTGGTTCATCTTCCCCAGGATCATCGTGAAATACAGGTGAAGGAATGGACCAAAAATCCAAGACTATAAACAAGGTTGCTAGCTTTCAAATTATCACCCATCATCAAAAAATTGGTCTTCAAGAAACCACAAATACCATGCTTCTAATAATCTTTTTGTTCACTGGATCCATATCTGGACACAAACTCTTCATGAAAAATATACCAAGAAGATATAATGCTTTTGCTTTACGAGCAAGCTTGGATCTCATCTTGAGATATGAAACACATGCTTTACCCCAAGACTCTCAAGTGATTATAAGAATAATCTTTTCCTTCCATACTCTCTGGAAACATCACCGTTTCAGAGGAACTGATGGAGAAAGATATCAGATAAACTGTAGTTTATAGCTCCCCAAACTGACTTTGAGGAAACTTAGCGTGCGAAAGCATGCACCATCTTTTTTTAAATGGTCTATCATCATTTCTGGCCACCACGTGTGGGAGGAGTTTTAGGAACTGTTTTTTCTCAGCCTGATACCATGGAACCTGCAATAATTATCAAAAGGGGACCCTGGTATCGCCACCAGTATATGATCGAATAACTTTGTTTTTCTGTCAGTTCTCTTTCAATATAACATGAAACTCTTGAAAACAACGAGGTACTGGTCTTGAGATTTTCAAAGCAAAAAAGCCCACATTTTCAGAATGGCACAATTAAAAGTCACAAATAAAGAGCATCTCAAGCGTTCTAGTTTGCATAGTAACAAACATCAGTATGAAATAATCAATAATACCTGAATCTTCTAGATGATGGAATATGTTCTAAATGCACAAACTCTATGTAGTTTCCAGATAAGCAAATGATCACACGATTAGCGAGGTACCTTGCAACTCTGGTTAAGACTACTTTTAGCAAAGAGTTTGAAGTCCCTCTCGTGATAGACCAAGCTCTTGTGCCAAAGATTTTTATACGTTTCACCTTTGAATTGCATTAACGCTCCCTTTGTGTAGCTTAGCTCAAGACATAAAACAAGTTAAGCTTCATTGCTCTTGCCCCAATTAGAGAAACTTTAGTGCGTTCCATCTGCTTTCACCAAAAACCTAATGTTGTTTAAAGCCCTCATCATAAGTCTGCCTGTAGATATCAAGTTACGACGATTATTCTGGAACAGCCTTACATCTTTGAGTATCAATTTGCTCCCAATATGGTCTCAAAACCAAAATCTCGAAGACCCACAATCTAGATGTACCACGGTTTCCCATTGACATTACCAAAATCACCAGAGTGTAAGATCTAAAGAAATCACAATGAGAAGGCCTGAAATGAAGCCCCAGAGTCATACCCAATTATGTCCGGAGCTTACAAGACGACACACTGTCATCACAAACAATAAGTGCTAGTACTGTCCACAGAAACTGTATGGTCTCTTCAATTTTGCTTTCATTCATTCTGTTCTCGCGTCAGAAAATACACTATTCTTCATATGACTGGCCTATTCGGTAAAACATTGATATCTTTTCAGACTTGGATCTTCATCTAATCTCATGTGAATTTCTGGTATGACTTCTTCCAGTTTTCTTGGTTTTCGTAACAATGCCCCAGCAGAGATACCATCTGTTCTTTCCTTTTAGCATTTTTCATTTAGGCAAACTATCTTAACATCATCGATAGTTAGAGTTTCCTCTGGCGTGGAGGTACAATTTATTGGTAGGGAGCTGGAAGTAGTCATCCGCATCACTAATTCATCTATGTTCATTCATAGCAACCCGCTTATTTGCAAAATCTGAAATAGGCCTATATGCTCAATAAGGTTACCACATCTTTTACTTTAAATTTACAAGGCCTTGGAGGAGAGAGTTCTATTTCACTATCTTTTTCGCAAAGAGATTTTCTAACCTTGCCAAACAACATAGCTCTGGTTCATCTGAAATATGCTCATGCACGTTTATATCCAACATCTTCTAATATAGGCAATGGCTTTTTATGGTGAAATTCCCATGTTTCAATCGTCCCTAGGAGAGGTTCATTTTAACCTTGATAGGTTATAGAAATCTTTGCACTAGCGCAAATCTTGCATCAGACGCCTCCAAGTAGAATAAAGGTTGATGAGTTTATTAAAACATACCCTCGACTGCTCCATTTCAAACACACAAGAAAACTAGCACCAAAAAATCTGCTGCCTCTATACACTTGTTGGGAAAAACCTGTTAAAGCGGGAATAATTCTTTCCATCTTTGTGTATCAAAATAGGGTTCTCATCAAATACTAACTGATATCAAATGTAAATATCAACCAAACACAGCATAAACCATAGAGTAAAACTTAACACAGTGAGACCAAATCTTTTAACCAGTGGAAAACCCAATTGGAAAAAACCACCCGGGAACGTATAGTCACCAAACTTCCACTATTCAATCGATATGATAACAGGTTTACAGTAAATCTTCTCTAAAACAACCAGAGGATAACCAAATAACATCACGAGAACATAGATCTTGGCTTAAGAATAGCATATCATCATCACACACGATGGATCTCCTCTAAAAGAGAATTCTGGACTCACAAGTGGGTAAGCAGGGAAGTACCTCAGAAAGGGTAAAACTATAGATCAACACAGTTAGGATTGGATAGTTAATACAGGATTCTCCATATAAAAGTTGGACCACAAAACGGACAACGTTTTGACACTGATCGTCAAGCAGAAACACAAAATCCGTACTTTCTCTCTCCTTCTTCTGTCCTCTCTCTCTTCTCTTGAGTGTGCCGTGTGCTGCCGCCGTTGCTACACGTTCGCACAGTGCGCCACAACCCTGATCTCTCTGCTATCGTTTTTAATTTCTTTGATTTGGATTTGGGCTCAAACGGCCCAATGTCCAAGCCACATTATGGGCTGGACTCAACAATTTACTCTACTAGTGCATTAGTGAGGATTTTGAGTGTGTGCCAATATCAAAAGCATTTCACAAATAGACACTCAATTAAAACCCTTTTATTAAAGACACAAAACAAGGCATTCATAACCTTGGCGTTTAAAGCGAAAGCTCTTCATCAACTATTCAATCGTCATTGGAAGAGAAGATTTTTGAAAGCCATTTCTACAGGTTCCATAACTCAAAATCCATGGAAATTAGAAAGATTCTCATTCTAGTTCTTCCATATATGTAATCAGTCCCATTGAACATGTCATGGGAGGACATGTAATTGAAATGCCTCTTTTTGCCGACAAATTGCCATCTCTCTTGGGTTTCAAACCAAAAGAGAGTGCCCTTACTCTATACTACTGTTAGAATCAAGAAGTGACACTAAGAGGGGGGGCGGGGGGGGGGGGTGAATAGTGTAGCGAAAAAATTACGTCGATTCTGAAAATATTTGATTCAATAAAAGTGTTCGACTCAACTCATTGATTTCACTGTGAGATAAGTAGAGAGGAGCAGGGGGTAGTTTGCCAAGGATGTAGTTAAAGTTTGAAGCAGTAAAGAGAATTTGTAGTAAGGAAAGAACAAACAAAATTTTAGGTGGCTCGGTCATTTGTGACCTACATCCACTTCCGATTCCTCTTCCGGCCATGAGGTCACCGGCATCCACTAATGGTCCTTTTAATCAGGCGACGCTAATAAACTCTTTACAGCTGCTCCTTTGCACGGGTTTAGAGATAACCTTACAAGCCTTACTCCTCTTTCGTAGATGATTACAACGCTAGAGAGGGAAGAGGAGGACTTTTCTCACTTTACAACTATTTAACACACAAACACTTAAGATTTTTCAAATTTTTAATTGTCCCTTCGTTACCTCGAAAACAGAAAAGGTAGGATATTTATAGGTCCCAATGGCTTCAGAAGAAATGGGCGTAAATATGTCACTTCTCGGATTTCGGAGTATTGGTGGGGTTACCATCGCATAATATATGATATGGGCGGGTACCATTCTTGACAGAGTCTCTCGAAGACTAAGATTAAGCGATACCCTCGCATGACCAAGCCATAACACCATGGCAGGTAATTAAAAATCGACGGTACACCAACTAGTCATGGGCAATACACCACCCAGACACTGGGAGGGGGGGAAGGGGGGGGGAACATATCCAAGCGGGTGTGCGACACGTTGGGCGCTGACGTAGGTGCGATGAAGGGTTGGTTTAAACTGGCCCAATCAACCTTAGGGCCAGGTTGGACCCTAACTAAGTTATGTGCAATACCTCCCACCCTAACTCAACTTAAAAGTCAACTTAGGAGAATTAAGACAGGTAAAAGGATCCATATTCCGATATATTCATGTTTTTTAGCGTGCTTTCGACGAATTTTTGCCGATCTCCGGCAATGTGTGGAGACTTTCCAACAAGCTCATAGACTTCACAATGATCTTCTTGGCTAGTTCTGACAAGCTTTTTACGCAAGCGTCGAGATTCGCGGTTAATTTCTGTGGAACTTTTGACGAACATCGGATCTTCCAACGAACTCTCGAACTCCCAACGAAATCTCGATTGACTCTAGCACACATTTGCTTAGTCTTACCACTATCGTAGTTAATCAGCACACGTTTCTCAATTATAGATTAGATCAAATAATTACTAGATTTATCATCAAATCTGAGATCTCCAAATAAGGTTTCTATAGCAAAATGACAAGCGGGCTATAGGA
>PYDT01001264.1:0-13994 GCA_004837865.1 Musa balbisiana | reverse complement strand
AAGTTAATGCAGATAAAAAGGATTGCGGTTATAGTTTTCCTTGCGACGGACCAGGACGCGGCGGTACTTGTGATATGTCGCTGGGGACGCATTGTTATTGGCAGTTTTCTGGATGTGTTAAATACAATTGGGTGGGTTACTTTATTGGCATTTGGAAAACACATCACTTATGGCAGGGTAACGTTTCACAAATTAATTGCAATCTCCACTTATTTAATGGGAGGTTAAGAGATATCTATGGTTACTCTTCCACAAATTAGCAAGGGATATAATCCTTTTGGTATGAATAGTTTATCGTACTTGGGCGGGATGTTCTTATTTGGACAATCTGGTTGGGCTACGGATTTATGTTTTTAATTTCTTGGCGCGGATATTGGCAGGAATTGATTGAAAACTTTTACATGGGCTCATGAACGCCAACTTTTGGCTAATTTGTTCGATGGAGAGATTAAAGCCAGTGGCTCTTTCCAGTGGCAAGCCAAGATTGTTGGATTAGCCCACTTTTCCTTTAGGTTATATTTCACTTATGCAGCGTTCTTGATTTGCCTCTCATCAGGAAAATTTGGTTTAATTTAATTAGTTATTTATTATTTTTTTTATGTACTGTATCCACGCAACAAATATCATTTGTTTCGATGGAGAGGGAGGATCTACCTTCTTTATTTTTACATCTAGGATCCGAACTGTATCATGAATTAATATAGGAAATGAACATTATATTTGGCAAGAAAAAAAGTTTGATTCAGGGGAGAAGGAAGCGACAGAAATTGGAACAGAAATATCATTTGATTCGTCGTCCTCAAAAAAAAAAAATAAGCAAAGTTCCATCATTGAGGAAAAAGGGAACTTCATGAAAATTGAATCCCCACCACGTAATAGTGCACCTATAGTCTCCATCGACGTTGTTTTTTACTGGAATGGACACTAGAGCTAACTATCGAGACTTTGGGCATCCCGGACAACATCACTTCGAGAGCAAATCACTTGAGGGGAAGGAACAAACATCCCTCTTACAACTTACAAGTAGTTCACATCTTACAAAAATTTCAGCAAGAAAGAAAGGGAGGTGAACACTCAAGCAATTTGAAAAGTAAGACTTGCTAAGGCTTTTACTAAAGACCCTTTTTTTTTACTCTATTGCTCTTAAAAAGTTGAATCTCAGCTGAGAATAGAGGGGTATTTACTAGGCCTCAAGAGGGATTCAAATTGGGCTCCAAATTGGAATCTCTTCGGTTACCGCAAGCTATGGTGCCACCGCTGTCAGTGGCGGTGCCACCGCCTGTCAGTGGCGGTCCACCGCCTGAAGTTCTGAAAATGAAGGGTATTGGGCGGTGCTACCACGCCCAGCTTAGGCGTGCCATCGGCCTAGCTCTAGGGGGCTGGGCGTGCACCGCCAGGAAGACGGGTTCCACCGCCTAGCTCTGGGTGCTGGGCGGTTGCAACGCCCAGAACGGGTTCCACCGCCCAGACCGGCGGTCCACCGCCAGACCTATCGTCACTGGTTGGCTTTAAGTCCCGGCCAACCAGGTTTCATTTTGCGGCGCCAGTTGGCCCCTAAATCAAGATATAGGATTATTTCTTATACTACCTTAATGACAGTAAAAATACGTAACTAAAGACATTACTCCTAGAAGTTTTAACCGGGTTGAACTGCAAGTCTTGTCCGCGAGCTTCCGTGCGATCTTCCGACGGCTTCCGATACGCCCTGGGATTTCTTCGAGGACTCCCAACTGGTCCGATCTTGTGGTGAATGTAAACGAGAAGACGAGCTTCGCGGTGATCTCTGTGAACCTCCGATGATCTTCGGCGGACTTCCGAAAAACTCGATAGGCCCCGATTTTTCTCAATTGGTTTTTCCGGCAGCATCCCGACGAATATTGGACTCACGGGACTCTCGAACACATCGAATCTTGACTCCGGTTTAGACTTGCTGTAGGTCTTCAAAGTGTCGTAGTATAGCGGATATTAGTTCAAAATAGGATTAGATAAAAATGCAAGAATTAATCATCAAATCGGAGATTAAACATCTACCCCCTTTTTGATGAAATGACAATCCAATTGATAACGGAGTTAACCTTAACTCCCCCTTATATATATGCAAGACTGAGATAAGAATTTCTGGAATGCACAAGCCTTGCTTCAACAGACATATTGCATAAGGTTAAGATGTTAACCTTTCAATACTCCAATCATGATTCCAGCATGATGTACTCTGAAATGATGTCAGGCTACATTCCATTTGCAAGTGTTACAGTTAAAGGTAATAAGATAGTAAATCGAAGAGAGTCATCACTATGGTTAAGATATAAACATGTAAAGATTTGCAAAGCAAGTCTTGATCTTAACATGATGCAACATGGCATAATGCAAATTGGAATTATCGCATAGCAATTATCAATTTACCCATATTTATCCCCCTTGTCATCACAAAAAGGAGGAGTGTCTTAGCGTATAATTTTGGTATTAAAGCAAAGGAATTCAACACTATATAGAATTAGTAAAAAAAATCCAGAATTTTAAAATCTTTATCTTCATTCAAAATACATCACAAAAGAAGGTTCAACATCATTCAAAATACCCCCAATTGCAAAGAAGGTTCAACATCATTCAGGAAGAAGATGAAAAAGATCGCATGGCAAGATAAAAGGAACGAATTAATTCGTAGGAGGAAATGTATATGCTGATACAGAATCTATTTTTTGATATTCATTTGCCCGTAGTTCCTGCAAAATTTCAAATTGCTGAGTTTAATATGCTCGTGTAGTTTTGTTGGGTCTGTTGTGATTTGATCTGATACAATCGGCCAAAATGAGTTCTTCAGAGGAGAAGCAGGAGCTGAAGGAGGTGCGCCAAAAGGAAGGAGGAGGAATCATTCCCAAGACTGACGCATTGGTGTTTTAGGGTGTTATACTAGTGGAGGAATTGGACAGTCCTTCTAGGTTGGCCTCCACCCATATACATTGCTTAAAAAGTGCACATAAGTCTTTTCAATAGGATTTATGTTGATGATGTTATATCGATCACTTTGAATGTCTCTTCACGGGTGGGATACAAATGTCATGGGCAAGTAAAGTCGTCGTGATAACCCCCATATGATTAAATACTATCTTTAGTTATCATATCCTTCATGTGTTGCCGGAGTTGAGTATTCCAAAGCAGTTATGTTGACCGGTCATAATCCCATACATATGCCTCACTCTCTATTTGACTCTTTTCATCCAGATGAAATTGTTTAGGAAATACGATGCTGTATGATGTGATGAAGAATTTGTAGAGTTAAGGGTAGAGTAAGTGTTCGCAGCTCTTGGGTAGATGCCGGAGGTTCGATTTGCAAAAATAGTTCTACGGCTTCGAAGTAATTTCCGCTGACATTTAAATCCCATTTACCTATAAAATAAGCCCACTTATCTTTTTCAAGGAGTCCAAGGATTCACAAATAGTGCTGTTCAAAAGATTTAATGTGTGCCTGAAAGGTAAAGTACTAGGCTTTCGTTTCCACACACAAGTTTGCATAAATAGTCTAACTAACCTAGATAAAGGTTCATTGATTGTACGGAGAACGGTAAGGAATCTAAATGTGCAACACCTAATGGGTGCTAGGTGGCTAGTTCATTTTAGATCAACTGTGTACCCTTAGTATAGTTCTTGTTCGAAATGTCGGAAATTTAAGTGCTACTCTTTAGATTAAAAGATTTGGATCATATGAATCTCATACAATCCTTTTCTTTGATCTTAGGGAACATTATCTAGCCAAGAGATGGATCAAAAAATTAAATGTTACAGGGTAGGGAAAACAGAAAAAGAGGAAGAAGAAAATTTCAGCTTACATTATGGGAAGTCTTGAAAGATGGAGAGCTTGGACCAACCAAAATCCCTTTCCAAGGTTCTAAATGTGGGAATGAGGCTTAGAGAGGTGAAGAGAGGTTGAGGGCAGGTTCTCCAAGGGTTGGGGGCGGTGTCACCGCCGGCCACTAACCTTAAGATTTATAGAGGGATCTAAGGGCGGTGCCACCGCCTAGCGACGGGTCTGTTCTTTGTTGCTTCGAAAGCTCAGGGCGGCTACCGCTGGTTCGGCCGGTGTACCCTGGTTCTGGCGTGCCACCGCGGCATGCCTCGCGAAAAAAAATTGCATTCTTTCCGTCCCCCCTTTTTTATTATTTTTTTTATTTTTCAAAGATGTAGGATAAACATTTCTTTTGGAATTGAAAAATAAGGAAAAAATGATCAAATCTCAAGGGAACCGAAGAGGATGAACAACTTTTCGGAAAGTACATTCTTATGGGACAATTTAAAAGCCTAGTCCCTTCTAATAAATTCAAAATTGGTATCATTTAAAGCTTGTAACGATGTCTGCCAAATTGATGCTTTGGTCAATGAAGGCTAGAAACAACATTATTGTTAAGGACAGATCGCGTATGAAATGATGCACTAAAGTCGATCATGCTTAGTTATAGAGTGTTTGAATTGGATTTTTGGGTAAGCCTTATGGCACTGTATTATCACATTTTATGGGAATGGTTTTCAAGTGAAATTCCTAATCTTCTAATGTTTTTTCATCCAAACAATTTTGCACAGCATTGCACTTGCAGCGATATATTCGGCTTCCGCTCGTAGATAGTGCAACTGAATTTTGTTTCTTGGAGTCCAAGAACAAGTGAATGTCCTAAAATTGGCATGTGTCGGATGTACTTTTTTATCTATCCACATCCCGACAAAATCGGCATAGGCAATAAGTTTTAAATCGAATTTTTCTGCTTTTTCAGAATAACCAAAGTCCGAAATGGAGTTCCTTTAAGATATATAAAATATTCTTTTAACACTCTTGAGATGAGATAATTTAGGGCTTAGATAAACCTAGCACAAGAGTCCACACAAAAAAACTATATCCGTTCTAGTCGCGGTGAGGTAGAGTGACTCACCTATCATGCCCCTATACGTTTTTTTTGCTCGAAAATTTCGTGGTCTTTTCATCATATCTAACGTAGTCGAAGTACTCATAGGGGTGTTTATTGCTTTTGAATTATCCATGTTAAATCGTTTTAACAATTCTAAGTATATGTAGATTGGTTAAGAATATACCGTCATTAAGGTGTTTGAATTGCAATCCGAAAAAGAATGGAATTTACCCATTAAATCTTTCAAAGTTATGACTAATGATTTTTGGCCAAAGATTCACAAGTGAATCATCCGTAAGAACCAAAAAATAATCATCAAACATAAATGCACAATGAAGAAAATTATTTCAAAATGTGTGATAAACATGTAGTATCAACCTTGCCGTTGGTAAAATTATTTAAATAAGAAAGGACGAAGGCCTTTCGTACCAAGCTCTAAGGGGGGGGGGAAAAACGCTTGTTTCAAACCAAGGGAGCCTTAGTCAATTTGAAACATGATTAGGAAGAAGAGAATTTTCAAATCCAGGAGGTGTTGACATATACTTCTTCCGAAATATAACACCATCAAGAAGGGCACTTTGTCGTCCATTTGACTAGTTAAATTAGTACTAACTAGCATAGGCAAGGAGCATCCTAATGGATTCTAATCTTGCCACAGGAGCCCGAAGGTTTCTTCGTAGTCGATACCTCTCGGGTTGAACCTGTTGGGCCACGAATCTGCCTTGGTTCTAACCACGATACACATTCGTCTGATTGGTTCTAAAACCCATTTAGTACCAATGACTAAATGGTCACAGTGAGGAACAAGCTTTCCCATACCTCATTCCTCTCAAATTGATTCACATTCTCTTGCATTGCAAGACCAAGAATCATCTTTCAAGGCCTCGTCATGCATTTAGTTTGATTTGAGAGAGAAAAGCAGCAACACCAAAAATCTTGAAAGAAGAACGATGTTTTATTTTGGTTTGAAACATCCTTGTCTGTGATGTATGTTTTGCCTATGGGGAGTTTGCTCTTTTTTGGATGAGATCTTTATATACTTCCATTCCTGGGGGAAAGGAGATTTGGAAGAGTGCATCCAAGTGCTATTGAGGGCGGGGTTCCTGTAAATCAAAATGTTAAAAACCACTATCATCATCAAAATCATTTTTCTTTAACTCGAAATTTCATTAAAATTACATGAATAGACTGCTTTTAAACTAAGGGTTCGTTTGTTTAAAAACACGAAAAGCCTTAGAAAGTAAAGAGTAACAAGACAGATCTTCATCGGATTTAGCAATAAAATTTTCCTAAGGCATATTCATTTAAAATAAGCCTTTGCAATTTCGAAAACTTTTAAAATAAGAAACATTGGGTTTTGTTATCCAAATTCATAGGGAGTTTTTGATATAGAGATGGTCTTTTTTAAAACCCTATTCATGATGTTAGAAAGCGTATTCATGGCTTGCCCAAAAGTACTTGGGTTAGACTATGTTCATTCAAACATCGTTCTTGCCATTTCGGCTATTTCATTTTTTCTTTCTACTACATTTTTTGAGGGTTTCTTGGAGAGAGAGAAGTTGGGGATTAACCCGTTAACCTTTCACAAAAATTTTGGAATCGCGGTTTGAAATTCGACACCGTGACTCACTCCGAAATTGATGAAATTCATGAATATTTTTCGTTTTGAGTGAGTTTACAAAATTTAGAGAAACATTTGAACCAATCACTTTTGTGAGCAAGAAATAGGTCCAAGCTGTATTAGAAATCATCTACAATCACAAAAGCGTATGTGCTTCTACTAGACTTGTCGTGTCAATTGGTCAAAATAGGTCCAAATGGAATTCATTGAATGGTTTTAGTGGTGCTAATTTGATTTTTGGTTTGGAAAATAGTTTTATTTGTTTACCTAGTCGAAGCATCGCATACTTGTCCTTAACAAACTTCATATGGGAATCCCTCGTACTAATTCTCTAGAGTAGATCTTAGCTATTAGTTTCATGCTTGCCCAGCAATCTCCTATGCCAAAGCCAAGAATCATCTTTTAAAGCGGAGAAGACGGCACATTATTACCTAGTTCCTCAAGATTGATGTGTGTAGACCATTATTTTGTTTTAATGCAATCATGTCATGATTGTGTGGTTTCAATAATACACATATTTGATTCAAAATCAACGGATATAACCTTTATCCCATAGTGACTATATCAAGAGATTATGTTTCAAATCATCAACTAGTAATCATTATCAATAGAAAAGTGTAATTTGTGACCCAGATCCCCTATGGTTCCAGTGCAATGATTTTGCCGTTGTGGTGTCTCCGAGGTGACATAGCCTTCGTCTATGTAGTGAGCTTGGAGAATTGGGATGGATCTCCGGCCATATGCTGAGCATCACTATCAAGGTACCATCTCTTGCGCCTAGCTTGTGATGTGAGGTTTCTACAGAAGGGATTATTTTTAGGTACCCAGTTTACTTTTGGGTTCCTCAAAACTGATCTAACGGGTTTATCATGTTGCATAGACTGATCCTGGTTCTTTAGGAACCAATCAATTGTTCGGACTAATTTTCTTGAATTGAATTGATAAGTTTATGTCAATATTGCACAAAAGTTGCAATTGCTTTGGTGTTGAAATGTAGCGAAGGACCTTATGAAGGTGGTTGGAATTTGGGAGAACTATAACAAATCGATTCCATCTTCTGTTAGGAACTTACCTTTATTTGTTACAGGACATGTTCAAAGACTTGCACCGACCTCGAATTTCTTCAAGGGTCCTTAAGTAGCAAGTTCGCCTTTGGAGAGTTTCTAGATCATGGCATTTTATGCATAAGAGCTAAAACCGCATGATATTCAGTTTTAATATCAAACTTACAAGTAAGACTATTCATGCTCCTTTTTAACAATTTATATTTTCTACTAATTGTTTTGCATTCCTCAAATAATATGGAAGGCATTTAATAATTCATGATAAGATAAATCTGCATCAATAAATGTTACCTCCTCTCCGATTGGCCATTAGGGCGTAAAGAGCAAACTTGCCGGTGTTGGATCCTCTCTTCGATGCGCTTGAATCATCCCACGTTGCTTTGAGAGCCTTCTTCTTTGTGTCTCTTTTTGGCTGGGGAACATTCATTTTGAATGCCCCGCTTCTTCATTCATAGCATATCACTGAGTCCTTTTTGGTCAAGTTTGTTTTTGTGTTATTTTTAAATTGTTCTTTCTTATAAATTGTGAAATTTTGAGTCAAAAGTGCATGTCATGGTAATTGTCCTATTCACTTGATGTTCCTTTCAAGTGGTCTTCTTGTTATTTGAGTGTCATATCCCTGTAGTCTTTGGAAGGGGTTCTCGAGCTCGTCATGAGATTGACATGTTCTTTCGTAGGTATAGAGACCCAATAGTTCTTCAAGAGGGAATGTGTTAAGGTCTTGGCCTCTTGAATGGCAGTAACTTTTGGATCCAAACTTTTAGGAAGGGATCTTAAGATTTTAGTTACTAATTCAAAGCTTAGAAAAATCTTACCAAGAGGCTTTGAGTCCATGATGACATATGTGAAAAGGGTGTACATGTCGCCGATGCCTCACGTGGTTCATTCGGAAAAGTTCGTAAGAGGAAAAAGAATATGATGTGGACTCTTTCACTCGGCTTAGTGCCTCATGAGTGACCTCAAGAGTTATCCCCAAATATCAAAAGCAGAATCACAAATGACAACACGATTATTAAATCCTTTTTGTCTAGTGCACAAAACAAGGCAGTCATAGCCTTTGGTTTAAAGCGAAAAACTTTCTTCTACTATTCATTCAATGCGCTCATCGGAAGAGAAGATTTTTGACATCCATTTTCAACAATAGTCCAAAGCTCGAAATCTCATGGAAATAGGAAGGTCTCATAGTGTCTTCCAATAAGTGTAATTCACCCATAAACATAGGTGGACTTGTAAGGAGTGTCCCTCATGACCATGCCGGAGAAGCCATCTCTTTGGGTATTAAACCAAATATGAGAGGGAGCGGCTACGATACAATTGTTGGATCGGAGCGCATAAGAGGGGGGGGGGCTGAATTAGTGCAGCGGATATTTAAAACTAGTAGGTTGAAACTGATCCCAAAAATGCGAGGATATTTCGTTTCGATAGTAACTAGAGTAAAGTGAAGGAACAAAAACTTGCTTCTATGTAGCTAATGATTGCAGGAAACATAACAACTCACACATTCAAGGAACACGCAGATTAAAATGGTTCGGTCAAAATGACCTACATCCACTGCGAAGCCTTCTCGATGAGGAGCCTACAATCCCCTAGCAAAAGCACTTTGAAGGGGAAGGACAAACACCCCTCTTACAACCTTTACAAGTAGTTCACACTTTACAAACTTTCAGCCAAAAAGAAAGGGAGTTAAACACTAACGCAAGTTGAAAGTAAGAACTGCTAAGGCTTTACTAAGACTTTTTTTTTATCTTTTGCTCTAAAAAGTTGTATCTCAGTGAGAATAGAGGGGATTTATGAGGATCAAGAGGATTCAAATTTGGGCCCCAATTTGAATTCTCTTCGGTTCCCAGAAGATAGCGGGCCACGCGGTAGCAGTGGCGGTGCCACGCTGTCATTGGCGGTGCCACCGACATGTCAGTTCTGACAATGGGACAGGTGGACTGGGCGGGGCTACAGCCCAGTCCAGAAGTGCCAACGCCAGCCTAGGGTGCTGGGCGGTGCCACCCGCCAGACCGCACGGTTCAACCGCCTAGCTCTCGGGTGCTGGGCGGGCCACCGCACGACCTTACTAGTCAATGGTGGGCTTTAAGTCGGCAAACCAGGGTCATTTGGGCCCAGTGGCCCCTAATCAAGATATAGGCTGATTATAATCCTAACCTTAATTACATTCAAATAGTAACTAAAGACATACTCCTAACAAGTTTTTAACGGCGACTCAAGTCTTATTCGGTGAGCTTTCGGCGATCTTCACGATAGACTTCAGATACGCCTTGGATTTCTTCGGACAGACTCCCAGCTGGCTCCCGATCTTGTGCGAAGTCAACGAGTAGCCGAGCCAGTCTCGGTGATCTCTGCGAACCTCGAGGATCTCTGCGGGGACTACGAAAACTAGATAAGTCCCTGATTTCTGTCTCGATGGTTCCACGGCAGCATCCTCGACTAATCTGCAGACTTTCAATGGACTCTCGAACACCATCGAACGGGACTCGGTAGAGGGCCTATTCTTCAAGCATGCGCATAGTTAATCCTGAGACTTATCTCAACATAGCTTTTTTGATTAGATAAAACATGAATTGAATTCATAATCAAAATCGAGATTCAACCACTATCCAGCATGAGGGGACTTCCCTAGATGGGAAGAAGGAGGACCCGATTGTTGGATCTCACACGCAGCGCGATATTTTGCGGGACCAAAAAATTACGGATGATCTAGGGTGGAAAATTGTAGCTATACACTGAAGGGGATGCCATCATGGTTTGACTGGTTTCAATACACTCATGGAGTCCTCTATGGCGACAATTACAAAGAAGGACTATTAATCCGTTCGGATCAACGATTACAAGAACATGACGAACAACTATCAAAGATTCGACAAACCTCTGCCATTCAGGAGTACCAAACTAGGTTTGAAATGTTAATTAAATCAACTGTGATTAGTCTCAAACACAACTATGGGGGGACCTTCATTGAGGGCTTGAAGCCGAAGATCTGGGGAGAAGTTAAAGCACGACAACCGAATGCTTATGCCAGCCATCTCTTTCGCACGACCTCAAGAGGAGCGAGTGAACAAAAGCTCAGAGACTAGGAGGATTCTCAACTGCAATGCGAAGCCCTCAGCCCCCGTTACTATCAACGAGTCCTTGCACCAAATGATGAAAGAAGAGCTCAGGAGCGGATATACGAAGGGGTTATGTTGGCATTGCGACGAGCCGTGGAGCCGCGCGCATCGCTGTAGAGGAAAAGGGAGGCTCTTAGGATTGAACCAGCTAGAAGAAGGGTCAGTGAACATCAGAAGGAGCTTGAAAACATAATGAAGAAGATGTGGATGAAGACCACAATCAACCGACGTTACGGTACATGCCATTAACAGCTACTCACACCCGAAATCGATGAAAGTGAAAGGCATCTCAACAACAATCGAGAACTATTCTCATCGACGACGGGCAGCACTAATAACTTCCTAGATAGTAAAGTTGCTATGCGGATGGCCTTACAATATCAGGATTATAGTAGTGGTTTAACGTCAAGTTTACCGACAAAATGGATTTTGAGGGTGATCTGTAGGCGCCCGTGGGAGAAACCTAACTGTAGGCAACAAGAAAATAATTGCAGATTTCTTCCTCCTCCCTCTTGATGATCATGAGCCATGCCTCAGAATTGAATGGTTGATGACAGTAGTGTGATATTTCCTGGAATTTATGAAATAATTTTGAGATTTTTACGAAACCGGGAAACAAGGGAGTCTACCATGGGAAACGTGGGGGCGACGTATGACGGATTTGCCCCAACAAAATGGAGGCCGGTTTTGGATAAAGCAGTGCAACGGCCTTTTTGGTACCAACTGAGCAGCAAACTAAGGGAGAGCCAATAGAATTTGAAGATCCAAACCTATCTCTTTGCTTGCTGAATTTTTGATATATTGGACGAACCACGCAACCTAATCTTGCCATCGGCATGATCCACTGATACCGATGCTTCTGGGCAAATCTGCATATTGTTAGTATTTGGCTACATCAGCATTCATATCTGCAGAAGATGAAATAGAAAGGATGTAAAAGAGATGCTGAAAAATATGAGTTATTTGGCTAAGTTGCAGCCCCTACTTTCCCGGTGCTCTTCGAATGAAAGAAGGACGAAACATGGCGGAATGTTGCATGATTACCGACCCCTCGAAAGGCATAACCATCAAGGACAAATACCCTTTCCAATACCGTAGATGAAATTTGCTATATGAAGGAGCCAAATTCACCAAGAGGGACCTTCGATCCTAAGTATCATCAAATATGGTGCAAAGAGACATACGCCAAAAAATCCCCTTGCAACCACAACGGACCACCATGAATTTTGCCAAAAGGTAGATATCTTGGGCATATCATACAGAGGAAGAGTGGTAGTAGATCCCCCAAAATAAAAGCAATGCAGAACTGGCCGACCTCGAGGAACATAAAATTGCTCCATGGCTTTTGGCGTTTAACAGCTACTCCGCAAGTTCATTAAAAAACTAGGAAAGATAGTGCACATTACTTCCTTACTAAAAACAGATGTCTTTTTCCAATGGTTGGACAGCCTTCACTGCATTCGACAAACTTAAGGCAGCCATGACGACGCCTGCCGGTGCTGCACTAACAGATTTCAACGACCCTTCATTATTGAGGCAGACGCATCTAGAACCGGAATTGGAGCCACTTCTATGCAAGATGGTCAACTACTCGCAATACTAGTAAGACCAGTGTCTCCATCCCATCAAAACATGTCAACACCGATGATAAGGAAAGCTCGCATTGTGCAAGCAGCAACGAGGGGAGACCCTGCTGATCGGCGACGATTTCAAATTTTAAAAACGATATAAAAGCCTCAATTACTTTGTGGAGCAAAAGATCATCCCCAGCAGCAAAAATGGATAAACAAAACTCTGTAGATTTGATTATGAACTAACTTACAAAAATGGGAAAGAGAATGTTGTTGAAGATGCGCTTCGCAGCTAGTCGAGCAAGCTGAATTTCGCCCATTTCGCTTCCAACCGTAATTTACCTTCCTTAGAGATATTAAGATGGAATGGTAGGAGATCCAAGGGGGAAGACCAAGTAAAATATAAAAAAATTGAAAGAAGCATAAGCTCGTGGCACATTACATTAGGACTCACAACAGAATTTACACGATAAAGGACACACTATGATATGAAAATTCTACTTGCATCTTCACGAGCAAATTTTGGATAAAGTTATTCCATCTGAAGGGTATAAATTGAAAAGGAGTATGCAATATCCCCCACAAACCAACAGCCAGAGCGAAAGTTGTAAAAGGTGCTTGGAAAAAAACCCAAAGACACCACCAATATGACTAATCAAGGAGAACTCAGATCCAGCCAAGTGTCTTATTGATAAATGGATCGGGACTCGACGACAACGACCCACTACTGACGTGCTAATACAGTGGGTGAAATGACCAACAGAAGATGTCAATTGGCGAACTATGTACAACTTGAGAGTCAAATTCCAAATCTGAATCGTCAGCCTCGAGGACAAGGATGATTTGAGAGGGGGGGTTTGTTAGGACTTAGCTAGGAGAGTTCAATTGATAGGGGCATTCATGTTCAAACCTACCTAAGCCGACCCTTATTAAAGAGGGAAGAGGCGGCTAGGTTTGGAGGTATTTCTAGAGAAGAATGGCGGTTAAAGGAATAAGAGCTTGGAGTGGGAGTCTGAATTAGGAGTCTATTAGGAATTGGTTAAAAGTCGGAATCTTGAGTAGAATTAAAAAAACGAGTCCTATTAGGAGTTAGGGCGTTTTAGTAAGCCTATAAATAGTATGATCCTCCTCTTTTCATAAGCAATAGAGGAATATTTTTGCACACTTTGTGCAGGCAACTGGGCGGAGGAACCCCTATAGAGTTCCAAGGAGGCCGGATCCCTTACAAGAGATTCAACCCAAGCTTAGAATCTGCAAGGGTTCTAACACGGTGGCACCGCTGCTTCGGGGGAACCGAATGTGAGAATTCAAATTTTGGAACCCCAAATGTGAATCCTCTTGAGGCCTATAAATACCCCTCAATTCTAAACAGATGATTAAAACTTTGAGAAGCAACAGAGTAAAAAAAAAGTCTAGCAAAGCCTTGAAGTCTTACTTTCAAATTGCTTGAGTGTTCACCTCCTTCTTCTTGCTGAAAATTGTAAGAGTATTGAAACCACTTTAAAGTTTATAAGAGGGGGGTTTGTCTTCCCTTCAAAGGATTGTAGTAGAGTTGGGGGCTCAACGAAGAGCTTGCAGTGGTGAGGTCATTTTGACCGACACCACTAAACTGGATGGCCTTGAATGTGTGAGTTGTATTTTTCGGATAATATCTAATGGGATTTTGTCGGTTTTGTTCTGTTCTTTACTGTTTATTCTGAGGTACTATCGATTTTTTTTTTTTTTCC
>PYDT01002006.1:0-13995 GCA_004837865.1 Musa balbisiana | reverse complement strand
CACTGCTAGTCCATCTCTGCTATGACAAAAAGCTATACCAGAAGCTCGGTTCACGTAGGACCATGGCGTATGGTTCACGTAAGAATGGACGTAGAATACCAAAAGGAATTATGCACGTTCAAGCACGGTTTCAACAATAACAGTGTAACTGTAAAGATGTACGAGGTGGGTGGTTTCTTGGGCCTCTGCTGGTACTTCCGGATTCAAAGGGACAAGAAGAGGTAACCCTATGCTGCCAAGCGGACGGCATTAAATGCTATTCGATAATAGTTAATCCGGGTATGCACGAGCAGAAGTTATGATAAAAGGTCCTGGTCTCGGAAGAGATGCAGCATTACGAGACATTAGGTAGAAAAGTGGTATCTATTAAGTTCGTTAGGGATGTAACACCTATGCCACATAATGGATGTCGACCCCCTAAAAAAAAGAGGTGTTAGAATAAGAAAAAACAGATTTCAAGAGAAATAAAGGATTCAATGATCTGATCAAATAATAGTATAGTATAGTATGGTTCGAGAGGAAGTAGCAGGATCCACTCGAACACTACAGTGGAGGTGTGTTGAATCGAGAGTAGACAGTAAACGTCTTTATTATGGTCGTTTCGTTTGTCCCCGCTTATGAAAGGTCAAGTGATACTATAGGTATTGCCATGCGAAGGGCTTACTTGGAGAAATAGAAGGACGGTATCACACGTGCAAACTCTGAGAAAGAGAAAGTGGCCGCATGAATATTCTACGATAATAGGTATTGAAGAATCGGTACATGCAATTTTACTAAAATTTGAAAGAAATTGTATTGAGAAGTAAATATAGGAGGTAGAGACGAATCCATTTGCGCCAGGGGCCTAAATACGTAAAACCGCTCAAGTATCATCCTCACCACCTTCCGTGAATAGTTGACACAACAAATATAGCTAACCGGACGAACCATTGATTGTGTATTGGATTACAAATCAGGCGAGATCGTGGATATCCGTACGGAAACTCAACGAACTAACTCTAAAGGAAGTTATTCCTATCGATGCTGTATCTGAGCCTGTTTCTAAATGCGAATCATAGTATTCATTCTTATGGGAATGGGAATGAAACAAGAGATCTTTTTCTATCAATCTGGACGAATGTGGAGTTTAATCCTAAGGAAGCCCTTTATAGCTTCTCGTAATTTAATTGATTTATTTATTCCTTTCTACATGCGGAGGAAGAGGACATTAATTTCAAAGAAAATAAAAACAGGTTTACTCTACCATTTTAACACTTTCAAGATAGATTAACCAATCTAAAGAAAAACAAAAAGGAAATTCCATTGAAAGGTATTTTTATTGACCAATCAGAATACCTTCCAGGACCTATAATGATCAAAAGGGCCATATACAAATCAGTATTGGACCTTTTGAATAAGAGTCAAGAAGATTTATGAGAATTGACATATTTGCATAGAAGATGTAAAGAGATATCGGACACTCTACAAAAGCATTTCGCAATTGATTTACCTAAGAATCAATTTTAATTTAAATCCATTATAATTATTTCATCTTCTTTTTCTAATAAAATAGAAAGAAAAATTTATAAAGAAAAAGAAGAAAATTTGTTTTAATCTTTTGGCACAATCCGTATTTTCGTGGAAGATCATAATAAAATTAATGTATTATAGAATAGTGACTGTTGAAGGCCATATTCTTAGATACATTAATCATGGTATTTCACGGTTGAATCAATTTAAAAAAGACCTAAAGGGTTAGCGATTATCAATAGGTAATGTTGCTCCAATACCTAACCAAAGAGCTACTGCGGTACCGATCAAAAAGACTGTTGTAGCTACTGGACGGCGAAATGGATTTGGAATTTATTAACATTCTCCAAAAAAGGTACTGTCAATAATCCCGTTGGTACTGAAACCATTAAAAGAAACACCTCTAACTATTGGGTACTGTGGGAGTGATTTGAAATACGGGAAAGAAGTACCATTCGGGTAATATTTCCAAAGGAGTTGCAAATGGATCCGAACGGTTCCCAATCATGACGGTCTAGAACCTGCCACGCCTACATACATGCAATAGTCCTAGAATTACTACTGAAAAATATATAAAAGATAATTGGGCCATGCGGGTTCTCCATAATCAATTATGCCCATCCGTTAGCAATTTAGCTCTTATACAGGATCGTTCAAGTCAGGTTTCTTTGTTATTGGGATAGGTGAATTCTTATGGATCCATCCCCGAAGGACGGACATTGTAATTTTCATCATCCGGCTCGAGCAGAATGAAAGGAATGGCAGAAATAGATCAAATATAACAATCTAGTTTTCATAATATCCCAACATCATATATAATGACTATATGTAAGAAAAAGATTTACAGATTCCATTTTCCGGAGTTGCAACTATTCATTGACAACAAGTCCTTTCTTAAAGGTAAATGCTCAATATCCAAGTAGGCTTATAAATTTGATCATGATCAAGTGCTTTTTGGATTGTCTCAGGTCTTTTGATTGGTGTTTATCCCCCCAAAATCCGATTTTCTTAGCATACAAAGTTAATTTACTGGTTACTAATAAAGTCTAGCTCTGTTCTTCCATTAGACTCTTATTTCACTCCGATAGTATTATCGATCGGGATCGATGCAGAGGAAATGAATGCATTTTTACACTACAAATAAGGTAAGTGGAATAGACAGAACATGAATCTGCCACATCACTTATTTTAATCTACGGGATATTACGGAGCCTGTTCATGCATATACAGATTCAGGTATGATCATAGAAAAGGTTCTCCCAACGAACCGGCCTATCTCTGTACATAGGGGGCTTACGTGGTGGTGGATGGGGAGACCATTTGTTGTGCATTCAATGTGGCAGATAAAAATATATCTGCATGGCTAATCAATAGTTCAAGTCCCACACTCCCAAATCCATCCTTCTTCGGAAAATTAACTTCAAACTAGTAGTATCAAATAAGGAAGACAATTATTCGAAGTTGAAGAAAAGTCCAAATGAACATTGTCTTATTTCATAATCCATCTTGTCGAAGCAAGAAATATATTGTCTATCGTTCCTCCCCAGTATTATATATGATCAATTACAAATATCTATGATTCTATAAAGGGACCGACATACCTTGCCTTACGTTATCATTGGAAAATGCATTAACATAAAATACGGCAGTAAGAAGAGGCAATTACAAAAGTGTAAACGATAAAAACGAGTCAAGTGGATTGGCCCACCACTAGCATTCCGCGTAATAACTCTACCAAAGGGCGATCCATACGGGATAGCTTCAGGTACGCCTGTCACAATTGTTACTGCCCATAACCAATTGGTCCAGGTAAGGAATAAACCAGTTCCACCAAAAGATGCCGTCAATACAGGGCCAAAAACAACTGAAACCCAAGTTACATCGCGGGGTCTGTTTTAAATCCACCGGTAAGGTCAACACGAAATCACGTGCAAGATCATCATTAGAACCTCATACTGTGACCATCGATGAACGGATCGGATTAACCAACCAAAGTTGCCGCAGCATTATGTATGAACAGAGGAAAAAAGGCCTCTGTAACGGTTGGACGTGTAGTTAAAAAAGTCATAGCAAACCTGTAGATACTTGTACTAAAAAACAAGTAAGTGTGGATCCCCCTAAACATAAATAGGTTGACATGAGGAGGAACAATTTATAGTTTATATCATCGTCAATCGCTGAATACTCAAGACGTTCATCAAAACCAATCATATACTTATGGATAGGTCAAACCAAGGGCCAGGGACTCCCCCTCTGAAACCGTCTTATGAAAATTTATCTAGTACGGCTCAAGCAGAATTAAAACACAAATGCTGATTCAACGGATATGTAAATAGAAAGTTCAAAACTTCTAGCTTAGCCGCTTGATTTGCCCCGACCCGGAAGATACGAAGTAACAAACACTACGAAATTCTTCTTTGTATGATAAGCCTCAAAATAGCAAGTTGGCTCATCGTCTCTTTGATGTGATATTACAGGCCGTTTGAATCTTCTCTTCCCTATTTTTTTATGGTTATTTTATTTCTTGTTTTTTTGTGTAATGCGGATGATCTTGTTTTACTATGAAGGAATGTGCTGTTGAGACCCTATGAATCAATTGAAACCCCCGACTTTCATCTAGAAACCACGAGATTTAAGTTAATAATTAATCAAGCAAAGCCTCAGCTAAACTCAAAGGTTCTCTGAGTAGAACTTTGATGATCACTTATTCGAGAAGGTAATGACTCAACAAAATCTAGAAAGAGTGTCCTTCGGTCAACGAAAAAAAAAGTCTGAAGGAAGAAAAATCGTTTGATTTAGGAAAATCTATTTGAAACTTTCTGAGTCCGGTTGCGACGGTCTGAATAGTAGGTATAATCATAGTTTTATATTTCTTTTCTTAATCTATTCTATATTCTATATATAGTCCGGCTCCAGATACTAGAAAACTATCCGACGAAATAGAAATCATCGCGATAGAGGATAACAGGGACCATTATCTGTATTAGCATAGGACCAATTCATACAAGGCACACACTCATATCGGAGATAACGAAACAAATTAAATTCCACGGGTCGAATACCAGAATGGTATAGAAATCCGAGTTTTAAGTTAAAGTAACTTTTTTGATTGAAAAAGGACTTCAAAGTTCTTATTCAACTTACATCAGTGTAATTCCCATCAGTTAACCGGAAGAATTTAATTCCAAAATAAGTAGATAGGAATACGTAATAGGGCCATTGCGACTCATAATGGTGTAGGCCAGCCCGGAGCTACTTTACCATATTCCGAATGGCAATGGTTTCAATAAAATTCCCTAAAGTAGTTTGTCTTGGCCCAGATCTAGAACTATCCTCAACGGTTTGTGTAGCCAATAAATCATATTTAATCATTGGTTGAGATCTGTTGACTGATACATTCCGTTGTAGTTGAAAAACGATCTTAGCGTAGATCCATGTGGATCTTGAAATTTCTTAAATGGAAACAGCAAACCCTAGTCGCCATCTTCATATCTGTTTACTTGTAAGCTTTACTGGGGTACGCCTTTATATACGCTGTTGGAACCCTCAAACAACTTAAGAGATCCTCGAAGGAAACACGGGACTAGTTGAAGTAATGAGCCTCCATATTGGGAGACTCATTACTGACAATGAGATAATGAAAAATATTTCATGTTTTAGTTGGAACCTCCCCGTAGGCGGTTTTCTGAAAAAAGATAGCGAAAAAAAATTATCCCTAAAGTCGAGACTAACGGAATGTTAACCAATGGCTTCCATAGAATTCGATCGTGGTTTAAATTATAGCTTCCCACCTATTCATTGGCATCATTTACCATATAAAAGAAAAGGAAAGAGCAAGAAAAGATGTGATTCAAGTCAAGATTCATTCGTACCCTAACCTATGTCAAATCAAAAAAGAGCGAAAGATACCAGAGCAATGTTGTATCAGACTACTTGTCTCTTTGTAGTTGGATCTCAAGTTTTGGAAGCCAAATCCACTGGGCAATCCAAATCTGGATCAAGCCGCAAAAAATCTTGAAACAGGTTCTAGCGCCATTGCCAAATGGTCGAAAAAGAAGAGCAAAGCAAACGTAGCATGGCCAAAAGTGAACCAAACCCCTTGACTCTGCGAAAAACCGCCATCAGATTTCAAAAGTGCCCGATTCTAATTCAAAAATTTCACTAATGGGCAGTTCTAGCATATTTTTTTCAGTTTCACGGAGTCACTATAAATGACTCCATTGAGTTCGCCACCATAGTAACTCAACAGTTACACATACTGTTCAACACTTACTTTGATTATGCCCTTCTAAAAGGAACATCGGCTCAACAATTCCGTCCCATTACCAAAACTACCGGAAATGTTTCAAAAAAGGTGGCATACGACGTACAAAAAGCTCTGCGCCCTCTTCTGTATCTCCTAAAGACGGGGTGTATAACCAACCAACAGCCTTATTTCCCTCCCGTGTCCATTGAACCTGCTCTGAATAATCCCCCTTTTGCTGGGATTATTACCAATGTAATCATGAAAAAGCTAATTTTTCGGGAATTTTATGACAAGCTTCAGATAACTCAGATTTGGGCTAGTCCGGCCAACTCTGCGATATATTCTGACTGGAAAGTATACCTGATCCCAGATAACGAGTGGGACCAAAAATTCGATTGGGATTGCTGAACATACCACATAGTTCCAGCACAAACCGAAAGCTGCAAAAAAAAACAGCAAGCGCTTCTACTGGAAAGTACGTTTCAATATTGCCCATACGTAATCTTTGAATAGGCGTTGAGGCGGGACGGACACTAAGATGGAAAATAAGCCTGCTATATATGACCAATGTACCCGCTGCATATTGATGAGGGCTATCTCCGGAAACAAAATGGATCAAAGCCTCCGCCGCCCCACGCTGGAATTACAGGTTGTACCTTTTCCAGTAGTCCATAAGATCGGACACCATATTCAGGACCATACACACCTGTTACATGAAATGCGCCAAGCCCAACAAGCACAGCCCAACCCTGAGAGAAAAAATGAATTCCAAAGGATCTTAGGCAAATCCAAAGATGGTTTGCCCGTACGTTCATCACAGGAATATTTCTAGGTACCAATACACCCAATGCCAGATAGCCTCGCCAAGAAGCACCAAGCCAGAAAAAACAATATGTGCCCCTGCCACACCTTCATAAACTCCCAAATACCGGGATTCGTTACAGTTCCTCCTGAAATACTCCAAACACACCACGAATTGGTTATTCCTAAAACGAGTCATGAAGGGTATAACGAACATTACCTTGTCTCCACATGGATCAAGAGCGGGGTCAGAGGGGATCACAAAAACCGCTAATCGTATAAAGCCATCGAATCGGCCCAACGCAACTAGGGCTGTATGCATTATAGGGACAGCAAGCAATCGACCGGGCTCATTCAATACGACAGTTTATGAACACGATACCAAGGCAACAACCCCCAATTATTGGGGAAATACCCTTTATCAAGAAATAATAGACCACTATGTCACTTATTTTATCGCATGGAAAAGACTATCTTTATATATGTATCAACTGTTCAGTAGATTCCGTCTGTGATGATAAGGGTGGATTAAGTTTGTTTTGTGGCCGTTCCATAAAAATAATGGAACAATTCTGTTGTAAGAACAAAGAGAAGCAGATCTATTCTATACCCGAGAAGTACCAATACGCAATGGGAGGATAGTTCTACTTTAGGGAAAACGAAGGGTAGATACTTGTTTAGTACTCAACGATGATCCGTAGTTAAAATTTTTCTGTATCATTCTGTCTTACTCTATAAGAATAAACATCCAATTTTATGTAAAAAAATAGTTATAAAATCCAATAAAAACAGAAAAGGGAATGAAGACGATAAAGCATTGTTAGTTTCCACATTAAGTGAAGTATAGTACTCAATTTTTTCTTTAATTAATGCCGTGGTGTTCCAAAAGTACCTTTCGCGAGTCCTGGAGAGGAAGATGCAGTTTGGGTTGATATAGTGCGACCTTGTCAGACATATGGGTTATATGGAATTTACCCGCTTCTCTCCCTCGATCGAAATATCCTATGTTTCGCATAAGAAATTGTATTGAGTGAACCATCAATCATTCGGAGCGTGAAGTGCAATTAGATCAATTTATTTAGTTTTGAGATCAATTAGGAGAATTTATGGTTGACTGGAAAAATAAAAATTAAAAATAAAGTAATAAAGTATCCAGGCTCCCGTTAGAAAAATACCAAATGGTAATCCATGTAATGTACATTACCGCCTGTATCATAAACGATCTTATCCTTATTATAGGAGTGATTTCAAAACGTCCAACCAAGACCAACGGAATAGTTGATGAGTACATCGATGATTGGGGAAAGGCAGTGATGAAACGTAATTGAAAAAAAAAAGTCGTAACAAAAAGAAGTGGTATGAGACCATTTGCCCTATATGTTGCAAATGGAATCGGACGGACAGATCTTTTCCCGGAGTAGACATGAACCTAAAAGAATTGAAAGGCCCATTCAGCCAAACACAAACAAGAAAAGTAATCGTGATTGAATGTCGCTGAAACAAATACATCAATGCAGAGAGATTTGTTCAATTAATTTCAATAGTTCAAGTAAATTCTTTTTTTTTAGAAGGAAGCCAAAACTCCATCTCATGTCTTAAAAATGGAAGCTTTATTAGAAAAAACAAAAACCTATTACAGAAAAAAAAAAAATAGAACGGAATCGACACATTGATTCTTTTTTCGCAATTTTTTTGAACAGTAGGCATCCAAAGGGGCCCACGTACAGTTCCTAAAGGAACCCATTTTGGCCTAATTCAATCGCGACTTCATCGAGAAAGATACTTTTTTTAGGTCAATGAGTTAATAGCGAGATCTCAATCAATTGTTGGTCTCATGGTATATTCAGGATAGAGATAATACTAGGGATTTTTTTTGGTTTATAAACTCTACGGCGGCATGGGTAGTATCAGGAATAGCTATTTATTGATACTATTGCAATTTGTGCCACAGATGTGCAACAATAGCATGGGTTAGCCGCGGACTATGGGATCTTTCATTGATCGGAGGAAGAAATTACCAAACGTCAGCATTCCTCACGCTTGGCGCCAAGAGTTTTTTATTTGAAAAAAACAAAAAAGCAAGACTATGCCTGCGCATATGGAATATGAATAATAAGTAATAATAGCAGGCACTCGAGTCGATATGAACAAACCATTATTGTTTTTTCATAACATGAGGATTTTGTACGAGCTAGTAGTATGAAACAAAGGTTATTTCCGATTTGTGCATTTATGTGTCGGGGGTACATTTCAGCGTCACAAAAATTTTTCTTCCACACCAGAAGTTTCTTTCTGATATTTATGTATGGAAGAGTACCGAAAATGAAAAAAAAAAGTCAGTTTTCCCTTATTTGATCCGTATCAGAAAGGCACTTTGGATTGCTAAATCACAGACGAGATAAATATATAAAGCAACAGAACCATCATAGTATTTTTGACTCCTCGAAAGGAAGGGTGGTAAATGATCATTAACGATCGAATCAGACTGGATTCTCTTTTTTCTTAGATAGAATAGAAGAGAAGAAAAAAGTAAATTCCATTGCGAGCCGTAGAAACGCCAAGCAGATGCCTGTACGGTTGTTCAATGTATTCTTGTTATTTTTATCCCAATAGCCAATCATGCGAGATGAGGAACGTTAATGCATGTTATATCAATCTCAATATAATAGGTCATGATCATCAACCTGCTAGTTCTTTTATGAATCACGAATCAGGGGAATTTGTCTGGAAATGGAAGAAACTACTGAAACTTCGTGAAACCCTCACAAAGGTTTATGTACAAAACGGGCAAGCCTTATGGCGTGTAGCGAAGACATGGAAGGATGTTTTGATGTCAGCAACAGAAAGCCCAAGCTCATGGCATTGTGATTTCGTAGCGGTCGAATGAAACTTACCGGGGATTTAGTGTAATCCATTCAAACCATAATTCGGAATTCTGTGATTTGGGATATTGAATAGAAAAAATCATAATCATCAAGCCATCATCAGGTTAAGATCGATCTAAAACCAACCCATTCCATTCAATTCTATATATACATATAATATATATACGATACGGACTGCCAACTATTCAACAATTATTAGAAACGCAAGAAGCCAATAAGAAATGTACGAAATCCTCCGCCTCTTAGAGGATGTCCTCGCGTGCGAGGAACATTGTACTAGGGTGGTGTGCGACTCGTTCAGATAATTGAGTTCGAACAATGAGACAATTTTCCAGTGTCAAATGACGGTACCAATGAAAGGGTAAATGGAAAAAGATCTACAGATACCTATATTGTGTATGGAATTTATGGTTCCATGGTTGTTGCAAATCCAATCACCCTAGATTTGTTTTTCAGTGAAAAGCAAGTCCCTTGTAGCAAATAGTTTATCCATTCGCGAGGAAAGGTCTTATAAGAAGCAAAAAGATTATGGCTCCTATGTTAAAAGAGCGGACTAAGAGGGTCAGCTACCTAGCCAACTTTCCTAATAATGCCGTCACTGTCAGATAACTCTTATTGTGAAAGAGCATACTCATAATGGATGGGTAGAGCCAAAGAGGGAACTATACAAGTTAACAATACATTTGGTTCAAATGAAAGACGGGGGCTCCGGGTATAGAGAGATCCTCACCGTTTAAGAAGACACCATAGAAAACGATGGAACCACTATTTTTTTTTAGTATCATTACAGAATTTTATTTGCAGCGTGAAATGCTGGACGGAATTAAAAACATGTGTAGGGAAGGTTATAGTAGCAAAAGCCATTGGAATTTATGATTTTATATATACGAAAATCCGTTGTGTTATTAACGACCGGGAGAGGGGAAAAAGGATGACTGAAAGAATCGAAATCAATAGTTATTCATAAGGTTTATTTGATTCAATGACCAGAGTTAGACGGGGAATACAGTCGGAGGAAGCGAAAACAAAAATTCGTTATTTGCAGAACCTCTAGAGAGTCATTTCAGACTTACTCGAAACGATTACTCAACGAAAAATGAGGAGCTTGGCTCGTCTCATCCCCCCCCCGGATCGGAGGCAGGCAAAAGAGGGATTTTTCGTCGTTGTGGATCACTCGGATAAATGCAGTAACTCGGAGAATAAGGTATTGATAGTATAGTAGATTAATACACAATCTGTACAAGAAGCATGCTTCTAATCGTAAAATACCTGCACAAAGAGCTATATCAAATAAGAATGTCTTTACATGATTTACAACAAGATCATCAAATAAGTGAGATCTAGAGTAAAAAGTAGATTCTAACGTAAAACAGTAAGGAATGTTGAAACAGAATTTCCCGGAGAAGAACTCGGGAAAATAGCATTAAAAATAAATTAAGATAGTAATAGGAATGAACGAATATGTTTCAATAAAAAAATATTTTCTCCCTTTTTTTTTCGTATAACACAGGAACCACTCTAGATCTAGGCCTTTTCGAACAAAAACATCAATCTGAAGCTTGAGTTACATGGAGTGAGTTTGATCAATTGAAGAGATGTCTATTTTATTTTGGTTCTAGGACCAGTAGTCTGGGGCATCGATCGGCTCTCTCAAATGTTCTCATTATTAAGAAAAGGTAACAAAGATAAAACACGGGCTTCTTTATCGCAATAGTAATTAATCGTGTTGTTTCAAAGTCAATCTATTCACCCGCCTAGATTTAATATTTTCCTTGTTCACTAAAAATCGACTAATTAAATAATTTTCTATAATCGATTCGATCCCCGATCCAATTGGTGGCAAACGCTACGAAAAGATCGCTTGGATTTAGAAAAGATTGCTTGGAATTTTATTCCATGGTTTTCCTATTTCTAAAAATTATATGTTTCTTTAGTCACTTCAGTTCAGCTCAGACCAAAATAGGCTTTGATTTTTATACATATGTATATTATATATTAAATATAGGTTAAGTTCTTCCTCTCCTTGGCGAGAGCGCACACGCGTTCTGTTTCGATATTCTTTATTTCGCCATGAATCGTATGCGGTTACAATAGCGACAAAATTTTCTCAATTGTCAATCGACCAGGAGTAATTGTGTCGATTCTTTTGGTAATATATATAGAAATACGGGCATTCTTTTTGACATCATTTCGGGCACAAATGGTACATTCAAATAACTATGACTCGACATCTTTACCCTTGGCCATGAACCTCCTTTGAATTTGGACGGCTAACCTTCTATTTTTTTCGATCCGAGCTGAAAGAAGAAAGAAAAGGAAAAAAAAAAAATCGATAGAAGTTACTAAACGAAATGGAATTTCTAAATTGTTGCATTATCATTAATTATATAAGATAATTATAGATAATTACAGGGATTATATTAATGGAGTAAACAATTTAATAGAATAATTAAAGTTATAGAAGAATAAAGTAATAATTTAATGGAGTAATAATTAAATAATACAATTTCTTTCTAACTCCAATTGGTCCCTTTCCTAAATCTCATATTTTATGAATATTATTGTAGTTTATTATTTAAGTTAAATATCTTCTTTCTATGCTATGATTCGTGGAATCGCGTAGACTGGATTCCCACATTTTTCATTTTGGTCTCCAAAATGCGAAGCCTTCGATCTAACACATTTTTGCTGAGGTTCAATACACTTTTTTCTTTTTCCTTCCTATCCGAAAGAAACTGAAAAAATAGGGGCGAAATTAGAAATTTTAGTCCCACGTGGAATTGATCTCTAATTTATTCATTTTTGGCATATCAATCAATAACTAGAATTAAAAAAGGGGAATGACAAGGCATCGGAAAAAGACTAACCGATTAATTTCTATCAATAGCCTGACTCGAAAAGACCCAAACCATAGAGTACTTAGCACAGGTGCCACGGAGAGATATGTTTTTATATCTCGCATTGAAAATCATCTCTATTATAGAGTGTAATACATTATATGGTCAGATGCTGTAGTTAAAGATCATTTGTATTTTTTTTTTTTTTTTACACCGAATTCCTAACTAACACAGGATTCTAACTAAAAATAGATATGTTACAATGAAGCAAAGATTTTTTCTTTTGTTGTAAAAGACAAAAAAAATCTAATCCCTGGTTCCTAGCATTACTGATAAATATGAACTTTTTTATACGTTGGGTCAGATGATATAATTCTTTTATTATTATGAAACCAAAAAAACCAAAAAGAAGAAAATGGACAAGAAAATTTGTATATAGAGGGAGGAGAAATGACGATTTATGGAAAACAAGACAGGGATTTTGTACAATGAAACTGTACAACAATTTTGAAACGGGAGTAGCGCAGCTTGGTAGCGCCTTGCTTTGTTTTGGGTATACAAAATGTCAGGGTGCAAATTCCTGTCATCCCTACCTATACTTCTCCCATGGGGCATGCACGAGGATTCATTGAGATCGATAAAATTGGACATAACTTCTGGTCTGATACATGTGTATGCAAGACGTACTATGGGGTTAGAAAATACTTTTCTTACAGTACAGTCTACTCTGTCATAAGATAAGAAAGGCTCTTAGTTCAGTTCGGAGAACGCGGGTCTCCAAAACCCGCTGTCGTAGGTTCAATCCTACAGAGCGTGATGCGGTTTATGTGATGTCGAATCACAATAAAATAATAAACAAAACAAAAAAGTGAATTGTAACTTGAAAACGTGAATTTGGAACTCCTTCTGCAGGAGAGGGCAATCAAAAAAAGAAAGAAATATTACTCAACTCAAAGGTCCAACTGATAACCACGTCTATATTGTAAATATGCGGTACGAAATAATCCTGCGTTTAAGTAATAGGAATTAGGACCTAAGACGATTCCATATAGAATAAACTGCAATCATTTCGGTTTGTTAAGGGGATAAAAAGAAAGGTAAGATCTATCCCTAAATATTAATCTAAATATAGTGAATCTCAGACCAAGAATTGGCAATCAATTGATGTGAGGAAAGAACCATAGAATCACCCGGATTCAGAGAAATTTCGTTTTTTATCATTTTTCATCAATTCATTTCAAAGAAGTGTATCTTGTTCAAAACAATGAATAGAGCGAGGTTTAGTTAAAGCATCCAGTAGAAAACCGAAATAACTGTTATGAGTAAGCATTGATAAGAGCTAACTTAGATAGGTTCTTTTGTACATAGGTTGATAAAACCACTTACCTAAGTTTCAATTTTTATACAAAAACGACGCAAGAAAAAACAAGACAGAATTAGTTTAGTTCCAATTGAAAAGTCTGTCCATGCAGTCATTATAGATAAGACAATAAGAGTGACATAGGTAGAAAAATTCGATTCATTGCTGTGACATTGACCGATCCTATGATTCGGAATCAACAGATTATTGTGGAATTGTGAGTTGAATAAATAATAGTAGTAAGTAAATATAAAGCTATCAGTAAAAGTAATAGTAATAAGAAACGTTGCCGTGTAACTTCATTCAAAACTTAAAATACTTATAGACTTATATAAATTAAATTAAAATATTAAAATA
>PYDT01002186.1:0-13997 GCA_004837865.1 Musa balbisiana | reverse complement strand
CATGTGGATCGGGGGTTGCTCATAGTTGGTGTGCTGCACATGAAGCAATTTTTATGGTAAGAGATTAAGATCCAACTACTCGATACAACGATCTATGATCGGGTCCTTAGACCACCGCGAGAATCATATCACATCTGAACTAAGGGCTGATATTTCTGGGTTTTCACAGTTTTTGGCTTGTATATCATAATGAATACCATGAGCGCTAGGGCGTCCACAAGATATGTTTTCAGATACCGCATAAATTACAACCAACTGGCTTCAATGGGTACAAAACACCACATGCTTTAGCACCCGGCAATAACAGCTCTGGTGCAACAGCACAGTACCAGCTGAACTTGGGGGGTGGTGAGTTGTTAGCATAGGCGGCAAGTCGCTTTGACCATGCCATTAGGAACCGCAGATTTGAATGTATCCCATGTGATAGCTCGTATCCGAGAATCAACAAATTCCCCCCGCATTGTTCCAAAATTTGGGTCTTCTTTTCAGCTCCATCACTCTAATTTCCACAGCACAAATTCCACTTTTATGGCCTCAGAGATATGCTTTCACAAAACAATCCATCTTTTCTGGTTTTATTGTCTTATATGAAACTGTATAGGGCTTTGTCACCTCACACCTATCTCTCCATTAGGTAAAATTTTGTTGGCCCAAGCCTTTATTTGTTGAGGAGAAACTATCCAATTCGAAGTTGTTGATGTTTATACCGGTCAATCATAGAATAGAAATTCTGATTCATTCAGATCAGCTTCCTTCCTATTAATCTAGGAAGTTCTTCTCAGATACAATAAAGATTCATTCTAGAGCTAAAGATCGTAGTTCTCGAACGAGCAAATCGGGGGGGGGGGAAAAGGATTCTGGAGTCTCTTCTGGTTAGATACTCTTCCTCCAATGTCGTAGCACCAAGTATTTCTTGACGCGCCTAGATTATCAGATATATAAGTAAGCCTCTCTTGGAAATATGATCAACACAAATCCCTCTAAGCCCAACTTCCATTTCCCGCTACTCGTTGTCCCCTTGCTTCGGCCCTTCCTCTAACGGGTTGTGTGTCACAAGGTGCGTAATGTCCCCTAGACTCCATGATTTTATCATCAACTTGATGAGTTATTTTAAAATAAGGACTTTCCTATCGAACAGGTTGTTCAAAAGGATTTCTGTTCTTCCATCAAATATTCTCTTTTCCCTGATATTCGGTTCAAATACCCTGGATTTTTTGTTTGCTTACTGGCTTCATATAATTCGGAAAACACTAGTTTTCTCGAAGCCTTCTTGCTCATACTCATCAAAGGTGCTATTCATAAGGTCTCTTTAGCAGATCCCCCCCTAACCCGAGCGAGCATTCAAATACTGTCCCCACATTCATTCTGATGTCTCCTAATGGGTTGAAGACCATATCAACAGGGTTCCATCTTGCAAATAGGGCAATATCTTTTCTAGGCAAACTTTTTGAATGCTGACCCTTATGTCCATGTCTTCCAGCTACTTTATCACCTACTTTGATTTCACTTTTTCTGTGAAATATATACACGATCATTTCCGAATTATAACAGGAACCCCCTTTTTTCCGGAGTCCCTCTCACATCAAAACGCGGACCTCTTCCGCCTATAGGTAGTTTTAGGGACGTTTCTTTGCAGTGGATACCTGAATTCCAAGTATGGCTTTCGTAAAATCTATCCTCTGGAGCTACGACGAATTGTTTGCTGTCGAGGGGGTTAAGTTCCCTTACTAAAATCACCTGTTTATTACCCAAGATCCCAGCAATCACAACCCCCCCAAAAAAAATTTTTTTCTGTCTTAAATTGCGGAGTAAATGAGCCTCTAGATGTGGTATTGCTTAGTGATTATTTCAGGGCCTTGGACTTTAACATGAGTCTGAATTTTCATTATTCCGGAGGTGAAAAAGAAGAAGTATAAATAGCGTCATATACCAGACGTTCGCTAATTAGTACATGCCGTCTCAGAATTGTAACTCCCATGGCATATAAGCTACAATACGTTTTCTTAAAGCAAGTTCCCCCCCACACTGTAGCCGCACCCGTCCGCTAGAATTTGGCATTTTTAATGCATTACCCCGCGGAACCTGAGGTTTTTGATGCTACAAGGATTTTTGTTGGAACGTTGATAGATAACTAATGGAATACGTATTACCGTATAGTAGTGTCCCCATACTTGATAAATGATCGGTTGAGGGCAGTATAAATGATCTTCCCTCAGTGTTCGGCTATAGCGAAACCCCCGAATCTAGAGCCGTTTGATGTTCCAGTCCAGTTCCAACAATGAACCGCTCGGACTGAGAAAGCGGAACTGCTTGGCGCTGCATATGAGAACTCATTTAAAAGCCGATTCGCATAATTATGTCGAAAAAGGAATGAGGGAAGATCAATAGAAAATAGTGGAAGGGAAAAATATCTTAAGCTGAATCTGTCCATGCAATAGTCGGAACTCTGACGGTACGGCTGAACAACCTGTTCTTCCTGAATACCCCGATTCAAGGCCAAAGAATTTCCGGCTGCTACCATATAATATATAATCTCTATTTGGTGATAAACTAAACTATCTGTGCTTTTTGATCTTTCAGATATTTCATAAATGGACTCTCTATAGATCCCAAGGTACCCCAATCCCTTCACTATGAATGGTAAGGATCCAATAAGTCAACATTGATTCATTCGGACGTGTCAATGGAAAATACGTCCATGTGGCTAGGATGAATATCTTCGTATCCGCAAAACTAGCAGTTGCCGCCACGTCATTCCTCCAGGACCCAAATAACCAATTTCGCCCAGAAACGATTTGTGTCAATGGATTAGTTTCGATCAAAAACTTGAGAATTAAAGGATGTAGGCAAAAAAAAGATTCATAAGTGGGGTTAATGAAGTTGAAGTTACCAAATTTTGAGGAGTCGGTATCAATTTATGCGAATTGCTCCGCATATAGTTCCTCTCGAACCGCAATTTTCTAAACAGAACAAGAGCCAGTCGAATTGTATTGATCCTTAAAGATCCGCTATAGAACGAATCCGTTTATTTCAAGTGATTCATATCGTTAAGTGTACCCATTCCAAATTTATCCGATCAAATGCTCGCAGCAGCATCCAAACATTCGTGGTTAATAAAAATGATGTTCTGAGGTATATCAAGATTCAGTCTCCGGTCATCTTTCGTCGACCCAATCCTTCCTAATCACATCTTGGTTGAAAAAATTTCTTTTTATTCTTTACATAAAGACTCAGAAAATACCGGATCCCCGCATACACAAGCAAATGTGATTAAAATTCCAAAATAGGCATGGTCTTTGGACCCAATCTTTTTTCTCCTTATCCAATTCGGGAAGCCAAGGAAAATTTAGGGGGAAAGACAAGAAAATGTACCGGCGGTACCAAACATTATCTAGAATTTATCTTCAGATTTCGAACCCATAGATGATGATAGAATCTGAATAGGATATTTGTTGTTTCCTCTTACACGGGGCCATATCCTTGCTTGTCTATCAATTTCGAATTCCGATCTTTCCCCCCAATCTGATATTATGTGATGGTAGTAGACAGAAATCCGTTATGGTCAATTATGAACGGTTAGTAAATTACCAGGACTGTGCAAATCTTGTTGATCACAAGTCTGATATTCCATTTACTATAAAGGTTCCCAAAGGGAAATTCACTCGGGGAATGTTCCAATAAAAACGGTTTGTTTTGCATATCTCTACGGTGTTCCAACTTAATCCGCGGGTACAATAATTCAGAAGAATATGTGAGTGATTCATACACAGGATCTCTTTCGTTTATCAAGGGTTTTCGGACAATTGATATCTTTCACAATAATTTAATTCAATTTCTTGATCTGTATCTCAATTTTTGAAACTTATGAAACTTCTTCCGTCAAGCCCCTTAATGAACTACAAAATCCCTCAAATTGGTCTGACTAAATCCAGGTATTGTGGACATTCCTCATTTCCATAATTCGGAGCATCTACATCTTTAGTTTCAGGTTTATTGAAAAATCCCCTTATTAGTCACTATTTATCGAAAACCATACGGAGCGATCTAGCCTGAGGACTGATATTTGTTTACTGAATCACATGAAATTTTACCAACTCCATATAGGTATTTCATACGTATAACGGAGAATGAGACAGAGGAATGAAGAGCATTTCGACGCCAAAAGTTCGGGAATTTGCGAAAGGTACAAATGGAAATGGATATTGAAAAGCATTCCCGGAAAATTCTGTCACTTACACTTATGGGTCTTAGATAGAATATATAAAAATTCATTCAATTCTACCTATTATTATGATTCATTTCTACCATTATTATGATATAAACGAGCACTATTATGATGATAGACGCTCAGAGGGATGGGTACAAAAAAATAAATGGATCAGGATGAAATTGAATATTAGGAAGAGATAAGAAAGACAGGAACAATATAGAGTTTCCTTTTTAGCATACTTAATTTATTGAGTTTCATTTTCATGTTCAAACAAAATTGCGAATTATTTTTGCTAGTGAATATATAGAATATGATGAATTGCTAACGGAGTATATTTATTAAGTGCATGCCAATATAGTATTACCTGTCCGCATATACATCTTTTTCGTAATTTTCATTGTGGCAACAGAAGTCAGGTCGCATATAATCATCCTTCCTCTTTTTTCTATGCATAAGAAACTGAAAAACCGAGGCATGACGATTCTCTTGGGATATGGGGATATGTAATTAAAGAGCGGGATATGTTTGTAACAATTGCTGTTTGAGGTTACATATACACAATATATATTGGTTATAATTTATATGGTTAAATTGAAATGAAAAAAGATGATTATTGAAAATAATGTATGATTAGTCCTCAATCAATTTGATTTTGTATTGAATCAGGACACGCAAAATTTGAGATACAAATGAAGACCTTTCACTAATTCAAAACAAAACAAACCAAATAGTATGGGGGGGTGGGGCTTTGGCTTCCAATTCCTTTTTTAAGTCTTTGACAGAAATCAGATTTTTTATCTATTTGGATCGAATTTGGTTTGGGCGACCATGGCAAGTGGGTACGGGGGGGACGGCCAAGCCTTTATCCCCATTCAAATCTGGGTGTCGCCTGATCAACAAAAAACTTGGGATTTCTTATTCTGCTGATTAACTCGACGAACTTCTGTCACGGAGAAGGAGAGCAAAAGAGAAGTATCGATACTTTATTTTAGAATCTGTAGTTCTATAAAGAAAGTCAATTTTTTTTAAAGAAAGTCAATTTTTTCTCAAAATCCGGCTTTGGGTGTGGCCCCAAACCGGTACAAATAGGGATGAAGTTAAGCCTTACTTATTAATATGATTTGATTTTAATATTATTCTGATTGTTCGGGACATTTATTTTATAAGTAGAATAAATAAAGTAGAATAAATAAAGAGTTATAAATAGAATAAATAAATAGTGAAAGTAAATTCTGGGATTCAAAACTACGAAAGTAAGAGGTCGGAAATCTTGGTATCCAAAGGTTCCTAAGGACAATCCATTTTTGCTACTAGGATTGAAGAAGAGATTGTACGAAAGACTATCAAGAATTCCTAATTATCTTACACTACCACCGTTGTGTCTACTGACTCTGTCTGGAATTCGATTGGATAGGCTGATGGGAAATCAATTTAGAAGTTGTGGAAAGGACTGAAGATACTTTGTATCCAGACTCACGAGAGTCTCTGAGTACTCAAACATTCAATCAGGATAGTGGTCGGCTCTTATTGAGTAAAGAGTAAAAGTAAAAGTTGAAGAAACAAAAAATTTCTTTGCCCGTGTAGGATAGGGGGATTACGAAAAAAAGAAAGAATGTATGTAATACTGGTGAGGTTCTCCCCATTCTTTCACAAAAAAAACAGTAAGGCTTAGATCAAATAGGAAATAGAGGTATCTGATAGATAGTTATCTATCTTGATGGTATATTTTGATGTCTTTTGCTTATGAAAAAGGGTAACAAACAATAGGTCTTAGTACTCCTACATGTTCCATTGGGATAGGAGTATTCCTTTGCTATTCATTTTCCGAGAAAAGGTGTGTGTATGATTATGCTTAATGCTTCCCGATTCTACCAGAAATCTTATAATCTTGTTACGAGTAGATTCATTGGATTGGTTCATCAATAGCCTTAAGTTAAGTCAGAATTCCATTTGACTCTGTGCCATTGATTCCACTATGCGTATGATTCAATAATGGAAGAATCCTAATGAGAGATAGGAGACAAAATTTATAGGATATTAGTAAGGCTCGCGTGGGCTGCTTTAAGGTAGTCTTACATTTTCCCTCTCACTCGTAGTATGGGGAAGGAGTGGACTTAGGGGTATACTAATCGAGTAATCGATTGAGTAATTGAATTCTATCAATTGTTTAATTGATCGTTTTGCAAAGCTTTAAAAAAAGAATGTCTTTCTGTTTCAAAATTATACTGAAATACAGTAATGAATAAGAAAATACAATAATGAATAATAACCATTCGATCAAAGAATGAATGAGTACTATAGTTGTATTTCGAAACCTAAATCTACGCATGATAGGAATTTTTCAACCGAATTCTTCCTAAATATTCTTTTTGATATAAACCAGCTCTTACCGAAGTATGGATATTACAAAAAGAAAAAATCTGAAATTGGTTTTTTTTTTTTTGCTTTATTTGTTTCCCTCTTCTTTATTTTACTGTTCTAAGAGAAGAGAAAGCCGTTCCGACTATTCTATTATATTAGATTACGACAATACATACTTCTATTGCGAAATGGACTAGTTGTTGTCCAAAGAGGTTCTACACATTAATAAGATTAGATCTTCTTCCGTGTTGAGACGATCCACATATCGCGCATTTCACCTTTTTTAGAATCTAGAGATTTTTTTATGCTTTTTTTGACTATCTCATTCGTCAGTTAAGCATAAAAATGGGGAAGGTCTACCTATTCATTACTTATTTTTCAAATCTGAAGAAGTTATCCTGGAATAGAACTCCGCAGATCATCTGTTAATGGATCAAGCAATGACTTCGTGAGATGGGAAATCTAAAAAAAGAAAAAGATTCTTTCTTTGGTTTCGTTTCTTTTATCCTTTTTTATTTAATTTAATTTATAGTAGGATATGCCCATTACTATTTTTGTCTTGCTCCATTGATTCCTTTGCCCTAGATCCGGGACCTATACCTATATATATATAAATTCTAAGAAACCCAGGACTTAGAAGAGGTGGCCTTCCAATTATTTTGAATTGATCGAAATCAACAGTAAATGTAGCCAAAAAACTAATAGAATTGGACTGTTATTTGATGTACTATTTATATACCATCTAATCTATTGTCATACATATTGTCTATTGACCTAGTATAGGCTTCTCTAATAAAGGCCTAATCTGTATACAGTACAACTTCTATGAAAAATGTAATAGGATAATAAATATACCATACGATCTCGGCTCAGAATACTACATCTCAGATACTTATTATCTCAGGATACTTATGATTCCAGCCAGATCATTTTAATTAAGACTTGGATTTGAATCCGTTTCTTTCATTATTATTCAATTCATTGATAGAACAATAAACAAGTTTTCGTCAAATTAATCAGTTTGATGACTGTTTTTACGTAGATGATAAGGAAACGAGTAGGAATAGAAAGAACAGTGCGTAGCAATAAAATGCGAGAATATTTACTTCCATAATCTCATTGTTTTGTTACTTCGCAATAACTAGGGATCTAATCCCATAGAGATGAGGAAATTTGATTCCTTTAAATCCATGGGATGAATTGGCATCCGATGATAATGAATCGGATCAATAGTAGAATAAACAATATGATCTATCAAATCGAGTCCGTCGGAATTGAATAGTATAAACATAGGAGGATCCTTTATCCATATAAATCTAAATGGGACTCCTGATCCAATAAGATCCCATTGATTTGCATCATTTAACTTTCTTGGCTATAAAACCCTACGTCTCCTTATATACTCCTCCTCGTTATACTTATAATCAAATTAGTACATACAAGTAGAGGTATTATATGAATGGTATTCTATGAATCACACACAGATCAAAGAGTAGAAAGGAGATGGAAAAAGGACGGGTTAAGATAAAAAGATTAAATTATTATTCCACAAATTTAATAAAAGGAACGTTGCTTGGTCTTTCTTGTATTTGATTAGTATCTCTTTCTTCGATTGGGACTGGGAAGGCATACATCAAAAAGAAGTGGCAATTTAAATGAGATGAGTAGTTGTTTCCAATTAGTCATTGAGGGATCCACAAACACAGTCGAAGCTAAGAAAAGGGGTGTCGTTTAACCTGAAGTAATCTGTCGAGGTAATTATGTTAAGCATGAGTATTGTACAAATAACGACTACAATTTGCGTATGTACTATCGGTAAACCATAGGAGCACTATTCTATTTCATTATCCAGACAAATCGAAAAAAGAAAGTCAGACGAGTATCTCTTAAAATACTAAATATAGGAATACCACGATTGTACGAATTCGATTATATGTTATGTATCTCCCTTATCACTCGGAAAATAGGGGAATAAATGGAATTCCTGGATTTGTATGATGATAATGCGAAATGAAAAACAAAAGAAATAAGGATCTCCACTGGGTGGCATAATCTTGCTCCCTGTCTCCTTTTTCACGGAAAATAGACGAAATTCATTTCCCATTCATCGGTTGGATCCTCGTCGCCGGGACTGACGGGGCTCGAACCGCAGCTTCCGCCTTGACAGGGCGGTGCTCTGACCAATTGAACTACAATCCCAGCGAGGTGTATGGTATTATATTCGTAATGGTTTCAGAAAAAACATTTTCTTAGTCGCGTGGTAGTAAAAAGAGACCACGAAGATATATAACGAATCATATACACGATATCATATACAAATAGAAACATAGAATGGACTATAGGGAAGTGAAACGGATTACTAGTAACTGTGTTTATTTTTTTTTATTGCCAAAATGGATAATCAACCTTTCATTGAGAAAAAACGATTTTTCCTTTAAACTTTGCTGTGGATAGTATTAGAATTCTAGACGTTAGAAAGAAAAGATCAGACACGAATGAGGGGAAAAAAACATGGATAGAGAAACAAAAATGGACTCTTTCTCTTTACGGATCAGGTATTTTTGTTTCTGGGGGACAAATGGTATATCATTGGTATACCTTTCATGGAGCGGCGAATTTTTGGGCCGAGCTGGATCTTGACCATGCGTGACTATCGCCAACGAATTACAGTCCGTCCCAATTAACCGCTCGGGCATCGACCCAGGAAAGAATTCCTTCTAGGCTTATGATAATCCATGATCAAACTTCCTTTCGTAGTCACACCCAGGGGAAGTCGAATCCCCGCTGCCTCCTTGAAAGAGAGATGTCCTGAACCACTAGACGATAGGGCATATCCGCCCAACTGTAATCAACTAGGAGATAGTATGCGTAGTTTTTGGAATTTCAATATAATCTAATATATGACTAGTCTGAACCAACTCTTTCTAATTTGAGTTATGAGTCCATTATAATTTTGTTTGGCATTGATGGTTCATGAATTGAACCATCCCATACGATGTTATATAGCGAACAGGAGGTACAGGACTCCGTCAGGTCAGCAGTGAATTGGTCCGACAGAACAGAAAGGGGTAGAACCACATTAATTTCTTTTCTCAATTTAACTCACAATTTGAAACTTTAAACTCATTGTTCGTTCATGTTCAGATAAACAACCTTATGCCTAATCCACTATCTCACATTAAGTCAGAAATTTAAAAAACATAAAATTTTCCTTTTTTCTTTTATTTTTATAAGAATCGGTTAGGTACGAATACCCTATCACATGATCAGAAAATCTAATAGAATTATGTCGATGTCAGATGGGACAGTATCATTCATGTGAATCTTGTTTGATGGGTAGTAAAGGTGAAACAAGCGGGGGGTCGGTCTTGAAACAATTCACCTGCATTATTTTTACGTACACATAAAAAAAAATAAAAAAATTTGCACTTTTGACTTTTGGGGGGTAATACAAAATTGATTGCTCCTAAATGAAATTGTATAATTATGTGCATATATGTATATATAATGTACAGTGGTGTCAAGTAGACAATACTGGAAAAAGGCTATAATTCATGCATAGGAATAAACAAGCCTTTTCAACAGTGGTAGGAACGCCATGTCAGGCGTAAGTCATCGGTCAAATCAGATAAGGGCTTTTCCATAAACTAAAGTTTAGTCTTTGTTTTTCCGGTGGAGATAGGAGATTCTTTTGAGTTCTAAAAAGAAAAGGGTACACCATGTATAAGAATTGATTCTTACGAGTTATAGTTAAAAAGTGAAAAACATATTCATGATTATTAGTATACAGTATTAGTAGTCTAAAAGATAATGAATAAATGTAGTATTAGACCTAGGCACATCTTGTAATGACAAAGGTCGTCCTCTTCTGATCTAATTATTCAAATTTTTGTTTTTGGACAGGGAATATTTAGATGTTCCAATCGCTATATGAATCGCCAAACAAAGCATTCTTACTTATCCATCTGGTTTTATCAAACAGCATCAAATTTCTAAATCAATAAAAAAGAAGTGGAACTAACCCATGGAATGACGAGCTTCGACCTCGGTATTCTGATATTAAATTCGATATAGATGAAATTGTTACAAGCGGATTTTTTTATTTCCTTAGACCACGCAGTCAGGAATTTGTCGATATTCCGATTAATGGAATCTTATCTTACGAAATGCTCCATGGAATAAAATCGAGATTCTTTTCGTAAATAAAAGTAAACAAGTTTATTTCGAAAATATATTTTTCATATCTTTACCTTGATTTCAGATAGATATTTTTTGTTCTTCCGCAATGCAATAGAGACACGAAGGCGAGAACGGGACTTTACTTTCATTTCCAGTCTACCATTATTTAAATATAAATCGCGTTCGGGGCAGGAAAAAAAAACAGTGAATTTTCTTTTTTTGTGTTTGTTGGACCGTTAAAAGCGATACTCTGTCAAACTGCAACAGGAGTCATAGGACAATTCGGGTTCAATACTTATTATTTTATAGAGTCTAAGTTTAAACGAGAAGTATAGTAAGGTGATAAAGACTAATCCGAATCGAGCCGTGGATGTATTACTTAGATTGTTTGTGGCCCACATAGAAAAGAAGAATTTGTATCTTCGAAACCCATGAAGGGGCATGGAACGAGAATGTCCACCGATAATCGAACTATCGTATGCTTGGATTATATGAGGTGTTCGGACATGGTGGAAGTAGTTAAATAGGAGGGGATCGCTATGACTAAGTCCTTGGTAAATTACAAAGAAGAAAATGATCTATTTGATATTATGGATGGATTGGTTTCGGAGGGACCGTTTAGTTTTTGTAGGTTGGTCCGGCCTATTGTCTGTCCTTGGCTTATCGCGTTAGGAGGTTGGTTTACAGGTACAACTTTTGTAACTTCATGGTTATACCATGGAGTGCGAGTTCCTATTGGAAGGTTGCCAATTTCTTAACGAGCAGTTTCCACCTGCGCAATAGTTAGCACATTCTTGTTGCTAAGAGGGGGGTACTAAGACAAGGAGATTTTACTCTTGGTGTCAATTAGGCGGTATGTGGACTTTTGTGCTCTCCACTGGTGCTTTCGCATAATAGGGTTATGTACGTCAATTCGAACTTGCTCGATCTGTTTCAATTGCCGACTTATTAACATGCAATGCATTCTTCTGCTCAATGCTGCTCTTTGTGTCAGGGATATTGACTTATCCACTGGTCAATCGGCTGGGTCTTGCACATAGTGTTGGTCGTAGCAGCAATATTTCGATCATCATCTTCTTCCAGGGTTCATAATTGGACGTGAACCCATTTCATATGATGGGAGTTGCGGAGTATTAAGGCGCTGCTCTGGCTATGCGCTATTAATGTGATACCGTAGACAATACTTTATTCGAAGATGGGACGGTGCAAATACATTTAGCGTTTAACCCAAATCAAGCGAAAGAGACTTTTCCAATGGTCACTGGCTAACAGTTTTTGGTCCAAATCTTTGGGGTTGCTTTTTCCAATAAACGTGGTTACAATTTCTTTATGCTATTTGTACCCGTAACCGCGTTTATGATGAGTGCTATTGGGGTAGTCGGTTGGCTCGAATCTACGTGCTAGACTTCGTTTCCAAAGAAATCCGTGCAGCGGAAGATCCGATTGAGACTTTCTACACCAAAAATATTTTCTTAACGAAGGTATTCGTGCGTGGGATGGCGGCTAGATCAGCTCATTTGAAAAACATTATATACCTGAGGAGGTCTACACGGTGGAAACGCTTTTAATGGAACTTTGATTTAGGGTCGGGACAGAAACCACCGGTTTGCTTGGTGGGCCTGGGAATGCCAGACTTATAAAGTTGTCCGGTAAACTACTTGAGTCACGAGATCATGCAGGATTAATCGTATTCTGGGCCGGGCAATGAAACTATTTGAAGGGCTCATGTCGTACCAGAGAAAACACATGTCATGAACAGGATGATTTTACTTCCGGCACTAGCACTCTAGGGTTGGGGGGTAGGTCGGGGGGAGAGGTTAGGACACCTTTCCTACTTGTATATGGAGTACTCACTTAATTTCCTCGCAGTCTAGGCTTTGGTGGTATTTATCATGCGCTTTGGACCCGAGACTCTGGAAGAATCTTTTCATTCTTCGGGTCTGTATGGAAAGATAGAAATAAAATGACGCATTTTGGGTATTCCACTTAATTTGTTAGGTCTGGGCTTTCTTCTAGGCTCAAGGTCTGTTTATTTTGGGGGCATATATGCGACTGGGCCCCTGGGGGGGGAGGATGTAAGAAAAATTACCAACTGGACCCTTAGACCAAGTGTCATATTGGTTATTTACTAAAATCCCTTTTGGGGGAGAAGGATTGATTGTTAGTGTGGACGATTTAGAAGATAATTGGGGGACCATGTCGGTAGGTTCCATTTTGGATACGTGGTGGAATTTGGCCATATCTAACCAAACCTTTGCATGGCTCGCCCCCCGCCCCCCCCCCCCCCCCCCCTGCATTTGTATGGTATGGACGCAGGCATTACTGTCTTAAGTTAGGTGTTTATCTGTATTTGTTTTATCGCTTGTGGTTCTGTCTGGTTTATAATACCGCTACTAGTGAGTTTTACCGGACACAGGGCAGAAGCTTCTTCAAGATCAGCATTACTTTTCTAGTAGAGACCCACGTCTTGGGCTAACGTGGGATTCCGCTCAAGGACCCTATGGTGTAGGTAAATATCTAATGCGTTCCCAGACTGGAGAGATTATTTTGGAGGAGAAACTATGCGTTTTTGGGAATCTTCGTGCTTCCTGGTTAGAACCTCTAAGGTGTCCCATGTTGGACTTGAGTAGGCGGAAAAAAAAGACATACAACCTTGCAAGAACGACGTTCGGCAGAATATATGACTCATGCTCCTTAGGTTCTTAAATTCCGGGTGGCGTAGCTACCGAGATCAATGAAGCAATAGTCTCCTAGAAGTGGTTGGCGACCCCCATTTGTTCAGGATTCTTTTTTGTGGGGCATTTGTGGATCGGGAAGGGCCCCGTGCAGCTGCAGGCAGGCTTTGAAACAAGGAACGATAGTGATTTGGACCGGTTCTTTCCTGACCCTCTTAGTTGAGATTTTCTCTTTTTTTTTTTTTTTATATTATCTATTTTTTCCTGTTCTGGCTCGGCTATTCTACCTAGCCGGGCCATTCCTTTTTATGAAAGATAAACGGCCAAAGAATAAAGCAAACAAATTTATGCAACAAGCAAAAAAAGGAGAGAGAGGGAATTCGAACCCCATAGTTCTTGTTTAGACGACACCGGTTTTCAAGACGAGCTATCAACCACTCAGCCATCTCTCCCGAGACAATTTCTATTTTAATTTTTTCCTACAAATGGAATATGACTATATGAGATATACACTAATATCTAGAAACATACCAGGATGCAATCAAAATTTCGATGTATCTATCTGTTAGATT
>PYDT01000411.1:0-14002 GCA_004837865.1 Musa balbisiana | reverse complement strand
ATTTTTGTGGTGAGAATGACGCTACTTAACTCAGTGGGTTCGAGTATTGCTTTCATACGGCTGGAGTCATTTTGGTTGCCATCCCATAGTTCGGTAGCCTTATTAGATACCACCAACGACAGTGCCGGGCAACAGAATGTCAATTCATGTTGTAATAATTGTCTAGATCGAGTAGAGTTTTGGCTGTGTGTGTGCGGATTAACTATGATAACGATTGAAGACATAAAGCGAAACAAGTGCCGGAGTCAAGCGTGAAGGATTCGTTGGGAGTTCGAGAGTCCAACGGAAGTCTGAAGGTTCGTCGGGAATGCTACCGGAACTAGCCGAGAAATGAGTAGGGAGCTTGCCGAAGGGTTTTCGGAAGCTCGCCAGAATGTACGTCGGAAGTTCATTGGAGCTCACCGAGAAAGATCGTAGCTTGCCGAAGAAGCTCATCGAAACTCGCCAAGATCAAATCGTGAAGTCTAGGAGCTTGCCGGGAGTCCGCAGAATGGTTTCCGAGAGTTTCTCGGAAGATCACCAAAAGTTCGCCGGAAGAAGTCTTGACTTGTGGACTTTGTAATAGCTTAGGAAATGTCTTTAAATTCGTAGTTAGCATGTTAATTAGGGTTAGGATTAGGTATTATCTTATAACCCAAGTAGGGGCCAAGTGGGCTCGAGTTCGGACTGGTTTGGGCCAAGTTTGGAGCCCAACCAGTGAGCTGAAGTAGTGTAGGCGGTGGCACCGCCCAGGACCTGAAAGGTTGGGCGTGGAACCGTCGGTCTGGGCGGTGGCACCGCCCAGCACCCGAGAGCCAGGCGGTGGCACCGCCGGTCTGGGCGGTGGCACCGCCCAGTACATTGTCAGTGTCACAACTGACAGGCGGTGCACCGCTAGCTTCGGGAACCGAAGAGAATTCAAATTTTGGAGCCCAAATTTGAATCCTCTTGAGGTCTATAAATACCCCTCAATTCTCAGCAGAGATAACAACCTTTTGAGAAGCTAGAAGTTGAGAAAATCTTTAGGAAAAGTCTGTTTTCAATAGCTTAAGTGTTCACCTCCTTTCTTTTCATTAAAATCTTTGTAAAAGGGTGAACCACTTGTAAGAGGTTGTAAGAGGGGTGTAAGAAGGAGGTGATCTTTGCCTAGTAAAGGAAGATCGTTAGTGGATGCCGGTGGCCTCGATGGAAGAGGAATCAAAGGAGTGGATGTAGGTCATGATTGACCGAACCACTATAAACTACCGTCTTCTCTGGTTTGCATTTACTTCCTGCTATTACCTTATTGCAAACCCCTTCAATAGCTTACTGCCTTCAATACTTTTCCCTACGCTTTCAATCTAACCATATTTCCGGAATCGGTTTTCAACATAAAAAGAAATTTCAGAAATCGACGTAGTTTTTACCGCTGCACTAATTCACCCCCCCCTCTTAGTGCCGCTCCGATCCTAACAGAAAGATGCCTTCATCGGATTTAGCATCAAATTTTCCTAAGGCATCCTTTTCATTTAAAATAAAGTATTTGCAACTGAAAACTTTAAAATAAGAAACATTTGGTGTTTTGTTATTCCATAATTCATAGGGAGTTTTTGATAAAGATGGTCTTATTAGAACCCTATTCATGATGTAGCAAGCCGTATTCACGGCTTCGACCCAAAAATACTTGGGTAGACTATGTTCATTCAATATAGTTCTTGTCATTTCTTGTAGATTTTTATTTTATTTTTCTACTACTCCATTTTGTTAAGGGTTTCTTGGAGTAGAGAAATTGTGGTTATATCCGTTAACTTCACAAAAACTTTAGAAATCACGGTTTTAAAATTCGCCACTATGATCACTCCGAATTGATGAAATCATGAAACCTTTTTCGTTTTGAGTGAGTTTACAAAATTTAGAGAAACATTTGAAACAATCACTTTTGTGAGCCAAGAAATAGGTCCAAGTGTATCTAGTATAGTCATCTATAATTACAAAAGCGTATTTGCTTCCTCCTAGACTTGTCATGTCAATTGGTCCAAATAAGTCTAAATGGATCAATTGTAATGGTCTAGTGGTGCTAATTTGATTTTTTGATTTGAAACTAGTTTTTATTTGTTTACCTAGTTGACACGCATCGCATACTTTGTCCTTAACAAACTTCATATTTGGAATCCCTCATATTAATTCTCTAGATGAGATCTTAGATATTAGTTTCATGCTTGCATGACCTAATCTCCTATGCTAAAGCCAAGCATCATCTTTTAAAGCGGAGAAGCACATTTCATTATCTAGTTCATCAAGATTGATGGTGTAGACATTATTTTATTTTAATACAATCATAGTCATATTATTGTTTGGTTTTTCAATAATACACACATTTGATTCAAATCTAACGATATAACCTTTATCGCATAATTGACTAATACTCAAGAGATTATGTTTCAATCCATCAACTAGTAATACATTATCAGTAGAAAAGTTTAATTTGTTACCTATGGTTCCCTTGCTAATGATTTTGCCTTTGTTGTTGTCTCCGAAGGTGACATAACCTTCGTCTATGCTAGTGAGCTTGGAGAATTGGGATGGATCTCCGGTCATATGCCTTGAGCATCTACTATCAAGGTACCATCTCTTGCTCCTAGCTTATGATGGTGTATGTTTCTACAAGAAGGGATTATTTTTAGGTACCCATTTACTTTTAGGTGCCTCAAAAACTGATCTAACTTGTTTATCATGTTGCATAGACTTGATCATGGTTCCGTTAGGAATCCAAATCAATTTGTTCGGACTAATTTTCTTGAATGGACATTGATAAGTTTTATGTCTATATTTGCAACAAAAGTTGCAATTGCTTTGGTGTTGAACATGTAAGATAGAACCTTTAATGAAGGTGGTTGGATTTTGGTGAGAACTTCTCACAAATCCAATTCCACTTCTTTTAGGAACGTGACCCTTATTTGTAAGGATCATGTTCAAAGACTTGCTACTGACCTCGAATTTCTTCAAGGTATCCTTAAGTAGCAAGTTCTCCTTTTGGAGAGTTTCTAGATCATGACATTTTATGCATGGAGCTAAACTATCATGATATTCAGTTTTTAATTTATCAAAATTACAAGTAAGATTATCATGCTCCTTTTTTAACAATTTGTATTTTCTACTAATTGTTTTGCATTCATCAAATAACTCATGGAAGGCATTTAATAATTCATGATAAGATAAATCTGCATCAATTAAATTCGTTACATCCTCTCCGATGGCCATTAGGGTGTAATGAGCAACTTGCTCGGTGTTGGACTCCTCTTCTTCGGATGCACTTAAATCATCCCACGTTGCTTTGAGCGCCTTCTTCTTTGATGTTCTCTTTTTGGCTTAGGGACATTCATTTTTGAAATGCCTCGGCTTCTTGCATTCATAGCATATCACTTGGTCCTTTTTATGTTCAAGTTTGTTTTTGGTGTTATTTTTAAATTTGTTCTTTCTTATAAATTTTTTAAATTTTTGAGTCAAAAGTGCAATGTCATTGTCATTGTCCTCATCATTTGATGTTCCTTTCAAGTGGTCTTCTTGTGATTTGAGTGCCATATCCTTCCTGTTCTTTGGAAGGGGGTTCTCGAGCTCGTCATGAGCTTGACATGTCATTTCGTAGGTCATTAGAGACCCAATAAGTTCTTCAAGAGGGAATGTTTTAAGGTCCTTGACCTCTTGAATGACAGTAACTTTTGGATCCCAACTTTTAGGAAGGGATATTAAGATTTTAGTTACTAGTTCAAAGTTAGAAAAATCTTTACCAAGAGCTTTGAGTCCATTGATGACATCCGTGAAACGGGTGTATATGTCTCCGATGGTCTCACTTGGTTTCATTCGGAAAAGTTCATAAGAGTGCACAAGAATGTTGATTTTGGACTCTTTCACTCGGCTAGTGCCTTCATGAGTGACCTCAAGAGTTCTCCAAATATCAAAAGTAGAATCACAAATTAAAACGTGATTAAATTCATTTTTGTCTAGTGCACAAAACAAGGCATTCATAGCCTTTGCGTTTAAAGCAAAAACCTTCTTCTCCGATTCATTCCATTCGCTCATCGGAAGAGAAGATTTTTGAAATCCATTTTCAACAATAGTCCAAAGCCCGAAATCCATGGAAATGAGGAAGATTCTCATACGTGTCTTCCAATACGTGTAATCCGACCCATTAAACATAGGTGGACATGTAATAGAATGTCCCTCATGCATGCCGGAGTAAGCCATCTCTCTTGGGTATTAAACCAAATATGAGAGTGAGCCTTGCTCTGATACCAATTGTTAGGATCGGAGCGGCACTAAGAGGGTGGGGTGAATTAGTGCAGTAGATTAAAACTAGTAGGTTCGAAACTGATTCTGTAAAATGCGAGGAGATTTCGTTCGATAGTAACTAGAGTAAAGTGAAAAATAAAAACTTGCTTCTATGTAGATAATGATTGCAGAAAAATAACAACTCACATATTCAAGGAACATGCAGATTTAAAGTGGTTCGGTCAAAATGACCTACATCCACTTGCGAAGCCTTCTTCGATGAGGCCCCCAACTTCCACTAACAAATCACTTTGAAGGGGAAGGACAAACACCCCTCTTACAACCTTTACAAGTGGTTCACACTCTTACAAAATTTCAGCAAGAAAGAAAGGGAGATGAACACTCAAGCAATTTGAAAGTAAGACTTGCTAAGGCTTTGCTAAGACTTTTTTTTACTCTATTGTTTCTCAAAAGTTGTAATCTCTGTTGAGAATTGAGGGGTATTTATAGGCCTCAAGAGGATTCAAATTTGGGCTCCAAAATTTGAATTCTCTTCGGTTCCTGAAGCTAGCGGTGCCACCGCCTATCAGTTCTGACACTGACAGTGTACTAGGCGGTGCCACCGCCTAGATCTTCGGGTGCTGGGCGGTGCCACCGCCCAACCTTACTGGTCATTGGTTGGGCTTTAAGTCCAGCCCAAACCAGGTTTCATTTTGGGCCCAATTGGCCCCTAATCAAGATATAGGATTATTTCTTAATCCTAACCTTAATTACATGCAAACTACGTAACTAAAAACATAATCCTAAGCAAGTTTTTAACCGGCGAACTTCAAGTCTTGTTTTGGCGAGCTTTCCGGCGATCTTCCGACGGACTTTCGATACGCCCTTGGATTTCTTCCGACTGACTCCCAACTGGCTCTCGATCTTGTGGCAAAATCAGTGAGTAGCCGAGCCTTCTCGGTGATCTCCGCGAACCTCCGATGCTCTCTTCGGTGGACTTCTGAAAACTCTGACAAGTCCCCGATTTCTTCTCGATTGGTTTCGGCAGAATCTCCGACGAATCTTTGGACTCTTAAACACCCATCGAACTTGATTCCGGTAGACTCGCTTTATGTCTTCAAGCTTTCGTATTTAATCCTGCATACTTATCTCAACATATGGATTAGATAAAACATGACAATTGATTTCATCATCAAAATCCAAGATTCAACATTTTCAACATATTCATAAACGTGATACAAATAGATTCATTAATCTCCTTTTTGGAAAACTCAATAAAGTAGAAAAAAAGAAATCTTTCAAGGAAAAACCTATCCTCTTTTTAGTTGTTTCAATTCATATGATTTATTTTATTTATGCCAAGTAAAAACTTGTATTATATTTAAAACCGAAAGTACAAGATTTATCATAAAAATCATCAAGGTCAATAAATCACAAAAATCATCATGTATAACTTTAAAATCTCATGCATAAAATTGTCAATCATGGTATCAAAACATTTAATATTTTTATTACATTATTATGCATCATTAAATATACAATCATCAACACTTACACTATTTCATATAAGCATACCTTTTTTATTTATGCCAAATCAAAACATGTATTATTTTTAAATTCAAAAAAGCCACTTTCATTACGGTAAAATCAATAGTCCATAAATCACTAGAATCATCATGCATAATTTTGAAAGATAAACTAATTAAGCATGATCTCAAATCATAATTACATTATTTCATCAAGAATGATTTCATAAATCATAAAATAAGAACCAGTACGGAAATCAACATGATACACATTATTGCTTCTTAAACACATATAGCATGATTTCATAAGGCATTTTTAATCAAAATTATTTTGTTTGTTTATCATAAAATATGTAATTTTCATGATCATTTTCAAAATTACTAGATAAGCATGTTTCCTAATTTTTTAAACATTTTTATTTCATTTTTAAACATGCAATTTTTAAGTAAAATAATTATTCTAAACTAAATTAAAATTAATTCATGAAATGCATCATGTAATTTCAAAATAAACTAAGGGGGTTTCGTTTGAGCATTTTACCTCGTTGTCGGAAGCCATTAAGGCATAATTTGCCATCTCACATTTGTTGATTTTCTTCTCGTCTTCGGAGGAACTCGATTCATCCAAAATCACCTTCTTCTTCTTGCATTCATAGCAAGTAGTTGCGTTCTTTTTGTTCTTTAATTTTTGTTTCATAAACTTTTTAAATTTCATAGTGAGGAGTTCAAGTTTACCATCACTTGAGCTTATGCTTGAGTGGTCTTCGATTGTTCTTAGTCCAAAATCCTTCCTATCTTTTGGAACATAGTTCTCAAGTTCTTCACGTGCATTGCATGTCATTTCATAGGTCATTAGAGACCTGATAAGTTCTTCGATAAAAAAGTATTCAAATTTTTTATTCTTGAATAGCCGTTATTTTCGAATCCTAATTTTTAGAAAGCAATCGTAAAATCTTGTTAATGAGTTCAAAATTAGAAAAGCATTTGCCAAGAGCTTTTTAAACCATTGACAACATCCGTAAAATGGGTGTACATGTCAATAATTGTTTCGCTTAGCTTCATTCGAAATAGTTCAAAATCGTGCATTAAAAGATTGACCTTCAAAACTTTTAATCTACTTGTGCCTTCGTGAGTGGTTTCAAGAATTTGCCAAATGTCGAAAGCCATTTTGCAAGTAGAAACCTGATTAAACTCGTTTTTGTCTAAAGCACAAAATAGAGCGTTCATAGCTCTAGCATTTAAAGAAAAAGTCTTCTTCTCCAAATCATTCCAATGGTTCATTGGAAGAGAAAACCTTTGAAAACCACTTTCAACAATATTCTATAAATTCAAATCTAAAGAAAGCAAGAAAACTTTCATTCGAGTTTTCCAATATGTGTAGTCCGTCCCATTGAACAAGGGAGGACGAATGAGAGAGTGACCTGTTAGGATCGGAGCGGCACTAAGAGGGGGGGGGGGTGAATTAGTGCAGCGGATTAAAACGTCGGTTTTGGAAACTTTTTCGTACGATAAAAACCAAACTCGGAAGTGCTTAACTTGAAAGCGCGTTCGTAAATGTGTGCAGCAAAAGTAATAAGGAAGTAAAGCACGTATGAAGGTTTGCAGTAAGGTAAAGTGCAATAAATAAATGCAAACCAGTGAACACGCCAATTTTAAAGTGGTTCGGTCAAAATGACCTACATCCACTTGCGAAGCCTTCTTCGATGAGGCTTCCAACTTCCACTAGCAAATCACTTTGAAGGGGAAGGACAAATACCCCTCTTACAACTTTTTACAAGTGGTTCACACTCTTACAAAGTTTCAACGAGAAAGAAGGAGGTGAACACTCAAGCAATTGAAAACTAGACTTGCTAAAGACTTTGCTAAGGCTTTTATCTCAATCTATTACTTCTCAAAAAGTTGTAATATCAGCTGAGAATAGAGGGGTATTTATAGGCCTCAAGAGGATTCAAATTTGGGCTCCAAAATTTGAATTCTCTTCGGTTCCCGAAGCTAGCGGTGCCACCGCCTGTCAGTGGCGGTGCCACCGCCTGTCAGTTGTGACACTGACAGTGTACTGGGCGGTGCCACCGCCCAGTCCAGCGGTGCCACCGCCTGGCTCTCGGGTGCTGGGCGGTGCCACCGCCCAGACCGGCGGTGCCACCGCCTAGCTATTTCAACTCACTAGTTGGGCTCCAAACTTGGCCCAAACCAGTCCGAACTCGGGCCCAATTGGCCCCTACTTGGGTTATAAGATTAACACCTAATCCTAACCCTAATTAACATGCTAACTACGAATTTAAAGACATTTCCTAAGCTATTACAAAGTCCACAAGTCAAGACTTCTTCTGGCGATCTTCCGAGAAACTCTCGGAAACCATTCCGCGGACTCCCGGCAAGCTCCTAGACTTTACGATTTGATCTTGGCGAGTTCCGATGAGCTTCTTCGGCAAGCTACGATCTTTCTTGATGAGCTCCGCGAACTTCCGACGTACATTCTGGCGAGCTTCCGAAAACCCTTCGGCAGGCTCCCTACTCATTCTCGGCTAGTTCCGATAGCATTCCTGATGAAACTTCAGACTTCCGTCGGACTCTCGAACTCCCAACAAATCCTTCGCGCTTGACTCCGACACTTTATTTCGCTTTATGTCTTTATCGTTATCGTAGTTAATCCTGCACACACAAGCCAAAACTCTACTCCGATCTAGACAATTATTACAACGCGAATTGACATTCTGTTGCCCAGCACATCATTGGTTGGCGCTTCGTCCGATTCTTCAGCGCATCGTCCACTCTTGCGGCTTGTTGCCCAATCGGCGGTTGACCTCCGCAACCCGATATCCTTGGTGCAATTCCGCTCTCCTTGGCCCAATGCCCGACGTCCGAAGCATTCTACCGTCCAATATCCTAACGTGATCTCCTCCGGCGCAACGTCAATTCCTCCTGCGTCAACTGTCTAATCCTGATCGAGTAGACCTGCATCACTCAAAATGCAGTTAAACATCTAAACACAATCAATTAGTTTCATCATCAAAATCTGAGATTCAACAATCTCCCCCTTTTTGATGATGACAACTAATTGATGACTACCGGAGTTAACCTTAACTCCCCGAAGTTTAAACAAACTCCCCCTATCAATATGCCATTGATAGAACACTTGGATTATCCCAAATCAAAGCAACATTCATCACATGTTATGAAAAACATTTAAACCATCATGCAAATATATAAAATATTCAATTCAATGCATGAAGTCATCAATATACTTCTCCCCCTATGTCATCAACAAAAAGGAGAAGTCCCAACTCTTATGTGTTTAGAGATATGAGTTCTAATCATTGCATAATAAACATAGTATCCAATTTTATCATAATGTAATTTAGCAATTAAAGATGTGCAAGTTTAGCATGTTTGCTTTTCTTGAGACGGCAACTGTTTGCTTCTCTTTAGACTACAAGCTAGTAATTTTACGATATGCAAGTTTTGCTACATACAAGCTAGCAAAAATTTCGAAAGCAAATGCAAGATAGCTTTCTTGTGTAAGCCCATGATTCTTGCTTCCTATTGTAATTTACAAGTTTTTGAAATATCCAAGTTCAACACATTGCATAATTAACATAATCTCCTAGTTTTATCATTATGCAATTTTGCTATCATCATAGATATGCAAGGTAGTATGATAGCAATTTCTATAACATACAAGCTAGCAAATTTTACAATATTTTTAAAACATGCAAGCTAGCAGTTTTGAGATGTTCAAGAAAGCAACCCTTGCTTCTTAAAATATACAAGTTTGCTAGATGTGTACGTTAGCATGTTTTGCTTATTGAGATAGGCAAGATAGTGATGTTCAAGAAGACAACTTTTGCTTCTTGAAATAAGCAAGTTAGCAATCTTTGCTACTTAAGATAGGCAAGCTAGCAATCAAGTTTTTGCATCTTCTTGACTTGTACAAATTAGCTATCTCCCCCTTTGTCATTGTCAAAAAGAAAGGAAGACCCTTTACATCAATTATGACAAAGGTAAGTATCAATCTTATTTGTGCATCATTATCATACGTTAAAGTATTGCATGCATAATACCAAATCATCAAATTCATCAAAATCTCAACATTACTTTCAAGATATTCAAAATGATATACATAGATTTATCATAAAGCAAATTAATTTTCAATCATCACATAAGGCATTTAAAGAATTTTTGAAACATAGGAGAATGATTAATTTAAGCATGTAATATTTCAATCAAATTCAAGTCATGAATACCAATACTTTCATATTGTGAGTATCAATTCATGAATACCAAAAGATATTATTTGTGATTCCAATTTTGCAAGATCAAGATGATGAGTTAGATAAAACTTATTCAAATCAAATTGTTAACTTGAAACTCATAATCAAGTCATCAAAATCAATCTCGAGATTCACAAAATATCATGAAATCATTAATCTCGATCAGATGGGAAAAATATTTTTTAAGTAATTCTTTTTCATCTAAGCATGCCTTAGTCTTTATATGCCAAATCAAGATAAGCATGAAAGTTCAAGACATAAAGGCAAAATCTTATAAAACAACTCATCAAGCAAGATTTTAACCATCTATTCTCAAGCCATATAAAGAGTAAGTCAAGGATTCAATTATCTCATGTCATGAATTCCAATAGGCATCTCAAATTATCAACATCATATTAAAAAGATATTTCAAAAAGATATAACATGATTGAAGCATAAGTGATTCATTTGTATTATTTCATTCATTCAGAAGATTCTCCTCTTTGGTAAATAAATCTAGGAGAACAACATGAATTAAGGGAGATATAACATGATTGAAGCATTGAACATGATTCATATTTAAAATGTGTCTCATGTCATAAGTATGAATCAAGCATTTGTGAAATCCGAAATCATCCTCAAAGTCACATTCAATAAATTCATACATGACAAGCATAGATTTATTGAAAAGTTGATAAGATAGAGGATCGCATTTCATTTTTATAAATTTCTATTCATGTGATTTGCTTCTTATAAGCATGCCTTTACCTTTAATAAAATAAGTGTCAACATTTAAGACGGAAAGATAAATTTCATAAAACAAATCATGAAGCATGATTCCATGATAACATCCTTTTAATATCTTGATATTCATCATCAAGTATGATTTCAAAAGTATGTTCAAGAGAAATCATTAAGACCAAATGTATGATACACTCATTTATTTTCAAAATATTCATCATGTTTATTTTTATGAGATTCACAAGATTGGTAAAATAAATTCATTAATCTCAATAGGATAGAAAATTCATTTCCATTTCATACAATTGATTTCATGTGAGGGTATTCAAGTCTTTTGTGAAAACATGTATCATCATTTAAAATCGAAAGTGTAAGATTTATTACAATAAAGATCAATAAGGCACTTTCATTTTGATAAAAATCAATAATACGTAAATCACAAGATTCATCATCATATTTTCAAATTGCACAATTTCAAAACTATACCTTTCATTTTTCATGCATGATACAAATAAATCAATCATCATTATGAGCATATTATACATGATATTCAAGTATTCATGATACATTATTTTGGCAACATGATCATAGCTTTTCAAATGATGGTATCTAAAAGTCAAAGTTCATTATATCCTATCATGCATGATAATTAACTTCTCATTTGTATTTCATGCATAATTTCATTTCATCATATTAGGAATATCAAGAAGAATTAATTGGATGATGAGATGAATATTTTCATGAACACAAGCCATTGCATAAAAAATCATATCATGAAGGATTAGAATATGTGTATACCAAAAGGCATGATTTCTTTTTGAAGAACCTCCTCATAAATAATCAAAAGAAAATCTTAGGAGATTGATTAAAGAAAAATCTTGATTCATTATAAAATTTCATATATTAAATATCGAGAAATCAAGATAATGATTCATAAAAAATATCACAAGTAATATTCAAGAGAAAATTCATCATTCATTTTCAATTCATTCAATTTGTCAAATCAACATTTCGTGGGTATGCATGATATCAAAACATGGTTTCAAATCTTCAACATATAACATGTATAAATTTAAAAATCGAAGGGAGAAGGAAAAGAATTCAAAGGTACAAAGATTTCAACCATCTCATAAACAAATGAAGGATCAATTCATGAATCCAAAATTCTATGAATCATTTCGACAAATCTCCTTTTAAATAATCAAAATGATTGTAAAAGGAAATCTCATGTTATTCCAAGAAATCAAGATCATGATTTTGATAAAACTCATTTCAAATTTAAATCATCAAAATCATTTTTAAGGTTCACAAAATTCATAACATAAATAGATTCATGATTTCATTGATAATATATTTTCCCCCTTTTTTAAGTGTTTCATTTTAAGTGATTGATTTCATGTTAGCATGCTTTTTCATTTATGTCAAATAAAAACATGCATCAACGTTTAGGATCGAAAAATGAATTTCGTCATAAAACCATCAAGACCAATAAATCACAAAAATCATCATGTATAACTTTAAAATTTTATACATAAAATCGTTATATCATAGTATCACAACTTTAATATTTTCATTACAACATTAAGCAAGGTTTCATTGAACATAATTTTGAATGATTCTTATAGATACCTAAAACTTCTTTAGTTTTAATTTATATGATTGATTTTATAATAGCATGCTCAAAATTTTGTTCTTATGTCAAAACCATACATCATGTTTGAAAAACAAAGATAATGTACATAAAAAATATCAAGCCTTTCATACAAAAGCCATGCATCTTCATTGAAAAGCAATATAAAAATCATCAAAGTACACATTCTTGCTTCTCAAGCACATATATAAGATTAATCTCACTAGGTTTACAATCATTAGATTTATATCTAACTTTTTATTCCATTAACATAAAACATGCAATTTTCAAGAAAAATAATTATTAAAAAAGAAAACGCATCATGGAAAACATCAAGTAATTTCAAAATAAATTAAGGGAGTTGAGTTACTTACCTTGTAGTCGAAGCCCGTCAAAGCCCAATTCGCCGTTTCACCTTTGGAAGTTCTTGATTCATCCTTGGTTGCCTTCCTCTTCTTTGGCCTCTTCCTCCGTTCAAGTTAATTGTTTATTTTAGATTTTGTTTAATGAACTTATTAAGATTTAGTGTTCGAAGTTCAAGTTCATCATTGTCCTCATCACTTGAGTCATCGCTCAAGTGGTATTCATTTGTCCGGAGTTCCAAATCCTTCCTATTCTTTGGAAGGTGGTTCAAGTGCTCATCGGGTTCAAAATGTTTCAAAAGTGTCATTTCATAGGTCATTAGTGACCCTTTTAATTCTTCTAATGGAAAATCATTTAAATTTTTGTCTCTTGTATTGCGGTTATTTTAGGATCCCACCTTTTTAGAAGGGATCTTAAGATCTTACTTACGAGATCAAAATTCGAAAAAGATTTACCAAGAACTCTTAGATTATTGACGACATTCGTGAAACGGGTGTACATGTCGCCTATAGTCTCGCTTGGTTGCATTCGAAAAAGCTCAAAATCATGCAATAAAATGTTAACTTTCGAGTTTTTGACTCTACTAGTTCCTTCGTGTGTGATTTCAAGTGTTCGCCAAATATCAAAAGCCGTTTCGCACGTAAAAATCCGATTGAACTCATTTTTGTCCAAAGCGCAAAATAAGGCATTCATAGCCTTTGCGTTTAAAGAAAAATACTTCTTTTCTAAATCCGACCATTCGTTCATTGGTTTAGAAGGAAGTTGAAAACCGTTTTCAACAATATTCCATAAATCCAAATTCATAGAAATCAAGAAAACTCTCATTCGAGTTTTCCAATAAGTGTAGTCCAATCCGTTAAACAACGGTGGACGAAAAATCGAAAAGCCCTCTTGAAAGCCATGAAGAGCCATTTCTCTCGGGTGTAAATCCGAAATGAGAAATACCGGGCTCTGATACCAATTGTTAGGATCGGAGCGGCACTAAGAGGGGGGGGGGGTGAATTAGTGCAGCGGATTAAAACGTCGGTTTTGGAAACTTTTTCGTACGATAAAAATCGAACTTGGAAGTGCTTAACTTGAAAGCGCGTTCGTAAATGTGTGCAGCAAAAGTAATAAGGAAGTAAAGCACGTATGAAGGTTTGCAGTAAGGTAAAGTGCAATAAATAATGCAAACCAGTGAACACGCCAATTTTAAAGTGTTTCGGTCAAAATGACCTACATCCACTTGCGAAGCCTTCTTCGATGAGGCTCCCAACTTCCACAGC
>PYDT01002490.1:12500-14003 GCA_004837865.1 Musa balbisiana | reverse complement strand
CTCTTCATAAAAAGAGGAGGTAGAACCAATAAAGATTTCTTTTTCGATTCATCTCTGGAGTTGAATACCTCATTCAAGAATTTTTTTTGATCCAACCCGTAGGAATCAATAGAAAAGGCAAATCCCCTATGATACACCAGATCCGGCTCGGTTATTGATAGAGTGAATAGATCTGCCATTTCTTGAAATCTCTCTTCTGATTCAAAATCGTGGTGTAACGTGTATCCCCTTTTGTTCCGGTCATGGAATAGATGAAATAAATCAAAAAATGGATTTTTGTTCAAGAATGAAATCTTATTGGAACTGTCCATATCCGGTTCATCCTTCGGAACCATATCACATCCCGGATCTGATGAAATAGGATGAATTGAGACGGTATTTTGTAAATACATAATTATCTTGAATATATCAACCATTTCTTTATTTTCCAATCGCCTGGAAGGGACAAAAGAAACATCTTGTTTTTTCTTCAAAAATTTCTGATCCTTCGATAAAAAGATTCATTCTCTTCATAAAAAGAGGAGGTAGAACCAATAAAGATTTCTTTTTCGATTCATCTCTGGAGTTGAATACCTCATTCAAGAATTTTTTTTGATCCAACCCGTAGGAATCAATAGAAAAGGCAAATCCCCTATGATACACCAGATCCGGCTCGGTTATTGATAGAGTGAATAGATCTGCCATTTCTTGAAATCTCTCTTCTGATTCAAAATCGTGGTGTAACGTGTATCCCCTTTTGTTCCGGTCATGGAATAGATGAAATAAATCAAAAAATGGATTTTTGTTCAAGAATGAAATCTTATTGGAACGTCCATATCCGTTCATCCTTCGGAACCAATATCACATCCGGATCTGATGAAATAGGATGAATTGAAGAAGGTATTTATTGTAAATACATAATTATCTTGAATATATCAACCATTTCGTTATTTTCCAATCGCCTGGAAGGGACAAAAGAACATCTTGTTTTTTCTTCAAAATTTCTGATCTCTAGTGGACCTCTCAATAGGATTCGAACACCAGATGAAGTTCTGACCATCTGTCAGAGAAAAAAAGAACGAATTGATCTTGTTAGGATTCCCAAGAAATTCTTCGATTGTCTTCCGGAAGCAGATGATTATTCATCTGCTTCTCACGTTCCGTGAATAGCCGGGACATTGAGGAAGATCCAAAAAGGCATTTCGGGAATCGATCTGACTTCTATCTCTGTTCGTTCCGTTTGAAGAAAGGAAGGATCCAAAGAAATCGATCTTTCTTTTAGTTGCTGAATGTCTGTTTGATCGATCAATGTGGGATCTATATGCTGAATCCTCATTTCTAATGGAATCGAAATGATCTATGGATTGATCAGAAGATCCTTTTCAATTGGCTAGAATCCCTTACTTGAACGAAAATAGATCTTGTGGAATCATATTGAATATTTGACAATACATTCCGTACCTTGCTAAAAAACCGATCCTTGTTTACCAACCACACATTGTCTAACCAAATCAAATTTCTCTC
>PYDT01002490.1:0-7500 GCA_004837865.1 Musa balbisiana | reverse complement strand
AAATAAAACATTTTAATATTAAATAAATAAAACATTTTAATATTAAATAAATAAAACATTTTAATATTAAATAAATAAAACATTTTAATATTAAATAAATAAAACATTTTAATATTAAATAAATAAAACATTTTAATATTAAATAAATAAAACATTTTAATATTAAATAAATAAAACATTTTAATATTAAATAAATAAAACATTTTAATATTAAATAAATAAAACATTTTAATATTAAATAAATAAAACATTTTAATATTAAAATATAAAAAATATAAAATATAAATTAAATATAAAAAAAATTGAAATTGAAAAATAATTTTTTTTGTGAAAAAAAAAATAAAGTATCAAACAAGTGTTTATCATTTAGTTGGGGGATAGGATAACCTTATGATAAAGAACTCGAGTTCGGTTAAAGAAGTAAAAATTTTAGCTCAACATATATGTAGTATGTCTGTTTTCAAAGCGCGAAGAGTAATTGATCAGATTCGCGGACGTTCCTATGAAGAAACACTTATGATACTGGAACTCATGCCTTATCGAGCATCTTATCCCATTTTAAAATTGGTTTATTCTGCAGCAGCAAATGCTAGTCATAATATGGGTTTGAACGAAGCTGATTCATTCATTAGTGAAGCCAAAGTTAATAGGAGTACCATTGTGAAAAAATTAAGACCTCGAGCTCGAGGACGTAGTTATCCGATAAAAAGACCTACTTGTCATATAACAATTGTATTAAAGGATAAATCTAAATTATTTTTAGATGAATCTCAGATTTAGATTCATCATAGTAAACATAGTAAAATAACATATATGGATGGAAAGAAAATATAATAGGAAAATATGGGACAAAAAATAAATCCACTTGGTTTCAGACTTGGTACAACCCAACGTCATCATTCCTTTTGGTTCGCACAACCAAAAAATTATTCTGTGGGTTTACAGGAAGATGAAAAAATACGGAATTGTATCAAGAACTATGTACAAAAAAATAGGAGAATATCCTCGGGTTTCGAAGGAATCGCTCGTATAGGAATTAAAAAAAGAATTGATTTGATCCAGGTCATAATCTATATTGGATTTCCAAATTTATTAATAGAGGGCCAAACACGAGGAATCGAAGAATTACAGATGAATGTACAAAAAGAATTTAATTCTGTGAACCGAAGACTCAACATTGCTATCACAAGAGTTGAAAAACCTTATGGGCAACCTAATATTCTTGCGGAATATATAGCTTTACAATTAAAAAATAGAGTTTCGTTTCGAAAGGCAATGAAAAAGGCTATTGAATTAGCTGAACAAACGGATACAAAAGGAATGCAAGTACAAATTGCAGGGCGGATTGACGGAAAAGAAATTGCACGTGTCGAATGGATCAGAGAGGGCAGGGTTCCCCTACAAACAATTCGCGCTAAAATTGATCATTGTTCCTATACAATTCGAACTATCTATGGAGTATTAGGCATCAAAATTTGGATATTTGTGGACGAGGAATAATAGACCTTTATTTATCTTGCCATTCTGGCCAGTGATAGAACAAAAAATAACAAACTGTTTCATTCTTTTTCCGTTAAATCAAACAAAAATGAGCAATTCTAATTCTATAAGGTTGAATAAAAATTCGATTGACCATTTGTTATAATTGCTATGCTTAGTGTGTGACTCGTTAATTTTTCTTTAGAGTTTAGAATTGGAATAAAAAAAAATAGACTAAACCCTACTTAAACTTAATAACTATATAAAATAAATAAAAACAAAAATAAAAACAAAAATAAACTAATAACCAACTTATTGCTTCGTATTGTCGAGATCCCAAGAAACAGTCACTATATGAGATGAGTGGATCAATCATATAGTTGCAGCAACTGCAACTAAAATCTTTTCCATAAAAAATCTGATTATGGGTTGTGAAACAAAAATAAAGGGATGTGGATAAATGGAAGGATGATAGAAAGAGAGAACAAAAATATCAATGATATATGATTCCAATATGTATGGTCTATGAATTACCTCATAAAGGCAATGTGATAAAGCATCAATACTGAATGAATATAAATAATAATAAAGAGCCTCGGGTTAATAAAAACTAAGGAGATTGACTCGAGAAGGAATTTTGTTGGGAGCTCCATTGCAGAGTTCAGGCCTAACCATTAATGGAGAAGCTATGGGAACGACGGAACCTGTGACTGCATAGGATTCTACTGAAAACGAATCCGAATAATTCATTGGTGGGATGGCGGAACGAACCGAGACAAATTTTAGTAGAATCAAATTTAGTAGAATCAAATTTAGTAGAATCAAATTTAGTAGAATCAAATTTAGTAGAATCAAATTTAGTAGAATCAAATTTAGTAGAATCAAATTTAGTAGAATCAAATTTAGTAGAATCAAATTTAGTAGAATCAAATTTAGTAGAATCAAATTTAGTAGAATCAAATTTAGTAGAATCAAATTTAGTAGAATCAAATTTAGTAGAATCAAATTTAGTAGAATCAAATTTAGTAGAATCAAATTTAGTAGAATCAAATTTAGTAGAATCAAATTTAGTAGAATCAAATTTAGTAGAATCAAATTTAGTAGAATCAAATTTAGTAGAATCAAATTTAGTAGAATCAAATTTAGTAGAATCAAATTTAGTAGAATCAAATTTAGTAGAATCAAATTTAGTAGAATCAAATTTAGTAGAATCAAATTTAGTAGAATCAAATTTAGTAGAATCAAATTTAGTAGAATCAAATTTAGTAGAATCAAATTTAGTAGAATCAAATTTAGTAGAATCAAATTTAGTAGAATCAAATTTAGTAGAATCAAATTTAGTAGAATCAAATTTAGTAGAATCAAATTTAGTAGAATCAAATTTAGTAGAATCAAATTTAGTAGAATCAAATTTAGTAGAATCAAATTTAGTAGAATCAAATTTAGTAGAATCAAATTTAGTAGAATCAAATTTAGTAGAATCAAATTTAGTAGAATCAAATTTAGTAGAATCAAATTTAGTAGAATCAAATTTAGTAGAATCAAATTTAGTAGAATCAAATTTAGTAGAATCAAATTTAGTAGAATCAAATTTAGTAGAATCAAATTTAGTAGAATCAAATTTAGTAGAATCAAATTTAGTAGAATCAAATTTAGTAGAATCAAATTTAGTAGAATCAAATTTAGTAGAATCAAATTTAGTAGAATCAAATTTAGTAGAATCAAATTTAGTAGAATCAAATTTAGTAGAATCAAATTTAGTAGAATCAAATTTAGTAGAATCAAATTTAGTAGAATCAAATTTAGTAGAATCAAATTTAGTAGAATCAAATTTAGTAGAATCAAATTTAGTAGAATCAAATTTAGTAGAATCAAATTTAGTAGAATCAAATTTAGTAGAATCAAATTTAGTAGAATCAAATTTAGTAGAATCAAATTTAGTAGAATCAAATTTAGTAGAATCAAATTTAGTAGAATCAAATTTAGTAGAATCAAATTTAGTAGAATCAAATTTAGTAGAATCAAATTTAGTAGAATCAAATTTAGTAGAATCAAATTTAGTAGAATCAAATTTAGTAGAATCAAATTTAGTAGAATCAAATTTAGTAGAATCAAATTTAGTAGAATCAAATTTAGTAGAATCAAATTTAGTAGAATCAAATTTAGTAGAATCAAATTTAGTAGAATCAAATTTAGTAGAATCAAATTTAGTAGAATCAAATTTAGTAGAATCAAATTTAGTAGAATCAAATTTAGTAGAATCAAATTTAGTAGAATCAAATTTAGTAGAATCAAATTTAGTAGAATCAAATTTAGTAGAATCAAATTTAGTAGAATCAAATTTAGTAGAATCAAATTTAGTAGAATCAAATTTAGTAGAATCAAATTTAGTAGAATCAAATTTAGTAGAATCAAATTTAGTAGAATCAAATTTAGTAGAATCAAATTTAGTAGAATCAAATTTAGTAGAATCAAATTTAGTAGAATCAAATTTAGTAGAATCAAATTTAGTAGAATCAAATTTAGTAGAATCAAATTTAGTAGAATCAAATTTAGTAGAATCAAATTTAGTAGAATCAAATTTAGTAGAATCAAATTTAGTAGAATCAAATTTAGTAGAATCAAATTTAGTAGAATCAAATTTAGTAGAATCAAATTTAGTAGAATCAAATTTAGTAGAATCAAATTTAGTAGAATCAAATTTAGTAGAATCAAATTTAGTAGAATCAAATTTAGTAGAATCAAATTTAGTAGAATCAAATTTAGTAGAATCAAATTTAGTAGAATCAAATTTAGTAGAATCAAATTTAGTAGAATCAAATTTAGTAGAATCAAATTTAGTAGAATCAAATTTAGTAGAATCAAATTTAGTAGAATCAAATTTAGTAGAATCAAATTTAGTAGAATCAAATTTAGTAGAATCAAATTTAGTAGAATCAAATTTAGTAGAATCAAATTTAGTAGAATCAAATTTAGTAGATTAGTAGATTGTGTCTCACGCATATACTTTTAATAATAAATAATTTTATAATAAAAAAAAAAAAAGAAAGAAAATAAAACAAAGAAAAAAAGGAAACATGTTGATTATATCAAAATTTGGAGGCACCAATAATTATAGTTCGTCATGGGTAAGGACACTATTGCCGATATAATAACTTCTATAAGAAATGCTGACATGAATAAAAAAGGAACGGTTCGAATAGCATCTACTAATATCACCGAAAATATTGTGAAAATACTTCTACGAGAAGGTTTTATTGAAAACGTTCGGAAACATCAGGAAGGTAACAAATATTTCTTGGTTTCAACTCTGCGACATAGAAAGACTAGGAAAAGAATACACAGAACTATTTTAAAGCGTATCAGCCGACCCGGTTTACGAATTTATTCCGACTATCAACAAATTCCTAAGATTTTAGGTGGAATAGGAATTGTAATTCTTTCTACTTCCCGAGGTATAATGACAGATCGAGAAGCTCGACGAGAAAAAATTGGAGGCGAACTTTTGTTATATATATGGTGATCCTCCTCCTCTGGTATCCTAATTTTCTCTCTAACTTCCTATTTGTGAAATAGAGAGGAAAAGTTAGTTATATAACTCTTCCTCCATTAGTTGATACTTCAAGGAAGTTACCTGGAATGAAAGAACAAAAATTTATTCATGAAGGTTTAATTACTGAATCACTTCCCAACGGTATGTTTCGGGTCCGCCTAGATAATAAAGATGTAATTCTAGGTTATGTTTCGGGAAGGATCCGGCGCAGTTTTATACGGATACTACCTGGGGATAGAGTCAAAATTGAAGTAAGTTGTTATGATTCAACCAGGGGACGTATAATTTATAGACTTCGCAACAAAGATTCGAATGATTAGGTGATTTTAAAAGCATTCCTTTCATGACGATACAATTCGAAGTTAAATGACGATACAATTCGAAGTTAAAAAAAAATCAAGAGACTTATTTTCTTCCAAGGAATAGATTCAAAATTAAGGTAAGGAATAAGAAATATGAAAATAAGGGCTTCCGTTCGTAAAATTTGTGAAAAATGTCGACTGATCCGTAGGCGCGGACGAATTATAGTGATTTGTTCCAATCCGAGACATAAACAGAGACAAGGATAATCTTTCTAAAAAAGAACTTTCTAAAGAAAAGACAAAAATAAAGGATTTCTTTTAATATGAAATGGATATTTCCGTATCTTTTCTTTCCGTATATTTCTGACTTATATTTATAAGATGATAAAATATGACAAAAGCTATACCAAGAATCGGTTCACGTAGGAATGGGCGTATTGGTTCACGTAAGAATGGACGTAGAATACCAAAAGGAATTATTCACGTTCAAGCAAGTTTCAACAATACCATTGTAACTGTTACAGATGTACGAGGTCGGGTGGTTTCTTGGGCCTCTGCTGGTACTTCCGGATTCAAAGGGACAAGAAGAGGGACACCCTATGCTGCTCAAGCGGCGGCATTAAATGCTATTCGTACAGTAGTTAATCAGGGTATGCAACGAGCAGAAGTTATGATAAAAGGTCCTGGTCTCGGAAGAGATGCAGCATTACGAGCCATTCGTAGAAGTGGTATACTATTAAGTTTCGTACGTGATGTAACACCTATGCCACATAATGGATGTCGACCCCCTAAAAAAAGACGTGTGTAGAAATAAGAAAAAAACAGATTTCAAGAGAAATAAATGATTCAATGATCTGATCAAATAATAGTATTAGTATAGTATGGTTCGAGAGGAAGTAGCAGGATCCACTCGAACACTACAGTGGAGGTGTGTTGAATCGAGAGTAGACAGTAAACGTCTTTATTATGGTCGTTTCGTTCTGTCCCCGCTTATGAAAGGTCAAGCTGATACTATAGGTATTGCCATGCGAAGGGCTTTACTTGGAGAAATAGAAGGAACATGTATCACACGTGCAAACTCTGAGAAAGTGCCGCATGAATATTCTACGATAATAGGTATTGAAGAATCGGTACATGAAATTTTACTAAATTTGAAAGAAATTGTATTGAGAAGTAATATATATGGAGTTAGAGACGCATCCATTTGCGCCAGGGGCCCTAAATACGTAACCGCTCAAGATATCATCTCACCACCTTCCGTGGAAATAGTTGACACAACACAACATATAGCTAACCTGACGGAACCAATTGATTTGTGTATTGGATTACAAATCAGGCGAGATCGTGGATATCGTACGAAACCAACAACTAACTCTAAAAATGGAAGTTATCCTATAGATGCTGTATCTATGCCTGTTCGAAATGCGAATCATAGTATTCATTCTTATGGGAATGGAATGAAAAACAAGAGATACTTTTTCTAGAAATATGGACGAATGGAAGTTTAACTCCTAAGGAAGCACTTTATGAAGCTTCTCGTAATTTAATTGATTTATTTATTCCTTTTCTACATGCGGAGGAAGAGGACATTAATTTCAAAGAAAATAAAAACAGGTTTACTCTACCCATTTTTACCTTTCAAGATAGATTAACCAATCTAAAGAAAAACAAAAAAGAAATTCCATTGAAATGTATTTTTATTGACCAATCGAATTACCTTCCAGGACCTATAATTGTCTCAAAAGGTCCAATATACACACATTATTGGACCTTTTGAATAAGAGTCAAGAAGATCTTATGAGAATTGAATATTTTCGCATAGAAGATGTAAAAGAGATATCGGACACTCTACAAAAGCATTTCGCAATTGATTTACCTAAGAATCAATTTTAATTTTAAATCCATTATAATTATTTCATCTTCTTTTTCTAATAAAAATAGAAAGAAAAATTTATAAAGAAAAAGAAGAAAATTTGTTTTTAATCTTTTTGGCACAATCCGTATTTTCGTGGAATGATCATAATAAAATTAATGTATCTAAGAATAGTGACTTTGAAGTCACTATTCTTAGATACATTAATCATGGTATTTCACGGTTGAATCAATTTAAAAAAGACCTAAAGTTAGCGATTAGCAATAGGTAATGTTGCTCCAATACCTAACCAA
>PYDT01001037.1:0-14018 GCA_004837865.1 Musa balbisiana | reverse complement strand
AGTATTACAGAGCCTCCAACTAGATTATCAACCTCCACCATAAAACGGATATCATGTTTGAATATAATTTAAAATAATATCTTATGATAATATGGTGTCACATATTTATACTCAACATTTGATGTTTCACTTCGTATGAAATAAATAATTAATTTCACTGGCAAAAATTAAGTATTAGAAAATAATTATATGTATCTCATGTTATATTTTAATCACTTATAGGCTTTCTACAAAATCACTTCTTCTTAGTTTGTAGGATGTTCCAATGCACCGTTTATATATTATCGTCCCGTGATGATAGGATAATTTTACGTAGTCTGATAAAAAATTATTGACAAACATAATAACGAAAACAGAAAACTACCCAACAGGCAAAATGATCGATCTGAGACATTAGATTTTTAACGTCTCAGATTCTTAATTCAGAAATAAATTTTTTATTTTCCATAAATCTGATTGAATTACAAGACAGTACTTTCCTCGATGTGTATACAAAATGTAAAGCATATTTCACTCGAAGACTACGATTGGGTTGCTATTGAGACACCTTGGACGCCTATTGTGAACGAGAGTACCTCTGCGGACTCTGGCAGTCATAATCTATAGGGACCTCGCCAATGTCTAATTACCACACGTTTTGCTCCATTGCCCCTCTTGATGTCCATCTCGTGTCCTCCTCTCTAGTCTCCATAGACCTTGCTAAACCTGCAACGAATTGCATATATAAGCACTACCGTATCCATACCCTTTGTTATCATAAGAGTCTGACAAATGGAGACTACTGCATGAATGTACCTGAAGCTGCACCAAGCTTTTGTTTTCGCCTTTGCTGCAAGGTAATCTTTGCAGTTTACCTCTTCCAGTACCCATGTTGCCACGTGTAAGCAGCTGGCCCTTTGGTCCTTTGCTGGTCTTTCTTAGCAACAACCTTTTGCTGTTCCTAGTCCCCTTGCCCTTTCCCTTCTTAAGGGACGTTTATGCTTTCCTTTTCTTCTGGTCTCACCAGTGTAGAGAATTGGCTTCCTCTTCCTAATAGTACTCTTTGCCTCCCTTACATATTTAGGAGCTTCTGGAGATTACACTCAACTGTTTCATATGATACTTCATTATTAACTGTGAAAAGGAATCTGGTAGGACTGAAGCACGATATCCCCACACATTTTATCCTCTAGTACCATTCCTAGACTTGTGATTTCTCCATCCACTCAATCATCTTAGGACATATTTTGAACCCGTTGGCCCCCTTATCATCCTAGTGCGAGAAGGCTCTTGGACACTCATATCGCTGAGTGTCCTTCCTGTTCCCTCAATAATTTATGAACATGTAAGAGAATGGATCTAGCATCCATCTTTTCATATTGTCCTGTAACTCAGATCCAGAGCCCACATATATCCCTGAGCAAGAGTGGAGTCATCATGTACTTCCCGTAGCAGCGATCTCATCCTCGCTTGCCCCTTCCTGTGGCGTAGGCCATACTGTATCAAGGACGTATACGATTTTTCTCCGTCGTGATAACAATTCTCAATTGCAAGAGCCATCCCGTATCATTAGACTATGAGGTGGATTGACATCATGTTTTGCCACGTCAGGGATTTGAAAAATCGCCATATTTCTGAAATAAGATGAGCAGGAATAATAACGCAGATTTTGCAAGAAGATAAACTATCATTATGATTGCATCTTATATCTCCACGATTTTACTAACTAGTCACGCACCCCCCTCAACAACGTGAACGGAAGTCGCCTGGCATGACTCTAGTGGGATCAAGATTCAATCAAGCCGTCTTAGGTAACCTCGAGGGACTCGACCAATCACCTAGCCCAAGTAGGGAGGCAACTCTTGCCGATCACAACTCTTGTGATTCCTGTCCTGTTTCGCCTCCGAAGCACCTGTCCGAGGACTCGCCCGAACCATGATGTTCGGTTAGTCACACTTCGTTACAAGATGATTCCTGATTTGATGATATACCCTCGAGGGCTCAACCAGCATACCATGCCCTCAGTCACCGTGACATATCTATGTCGTAAGTAAGAAAGCGAATCGCGAATATAGGTGAGCCTCGAGGACCCCAACTCAACCTACATCGTGAATCGTTCCTATCTATACGATGGAAGGCTACGTGATTCAATCTATTTGTCCTCACGTTTACTCGACTTAATTTATCGAGAGAGATGTTTCTATGATTGGTCTCCTAATATGACATGTCCCACATATACATATTTAATATAGTCTACCTCTCATGCAAATATATATACCTATCTATATGTTATAATCAATCACACCATACTGATCATGGACCCAACCTAATGTGATTCAACCGAGCCAATAGGCTAATCACTCACAGCTAGATCTTGTGTGTGCAACAGGCATCTTCCTGCCTTGTGTCTTCCATCCGCCTCGGCGGTTTCCGTCGACATCTCGGCTCTCCTGCATCGCGATCGGTGTCGTCTCGTGGGTCCCTGCTATCGCATCCAACGCTCCCGCTGCACCTCCTCAGTGATTACAATTTAATCATAGGCACTCAGGCCCGACAAACAACGAGAAATATATAGAGGCTCACGGCCCCATAATAATAATCCACATTACACACATCACACACGTCCACACATCATACTCTCCATGTATAAATCATTATCTATGGACTAATAGATAATACTGACAATAATAAGCACTAAAACCTTTTAATAATTAATTTTTAAAAAAAAATAAAATTTTTTTCTAAAATAGGATATGTTAGGGAACTTTTTTGAATTTTGAAGTGTATTTTTGTAGTTTGGTCAAAGGTAGAAATTTGGAATTTCAAAAATTCACAAGGGTAAACTATCTTTTTTGTCCTACAAACCCTAACCCCTTCTCGCCTTCTACTGCTACTGTTGCCGCGCCACCCTAGCCTGCGGCAGCCTTGCGGCGAGGGCAGGACGCTGCCCTCGCTTCGTGCGGTGTGCTTGTGGGTGGCCCCCTTGGTTGGCGGGCGCCCCAGTGGGCACCCTATCCACGCAGCACCCGTATGTGCCTCTACACCCGCGACGCCTTTGCCCTTGGGCGGAGTCCACAGCGCCATCGCGCCCGTTGGGGCTTGCTGCCGCCGCTGCTAGGCGCTTGCGCTCAGAGCCTACGTCGCAGCGCCGCTTGCGCCCGTTGTGTCCGCACCCGCAGGCGCCGATCCTTATCGTGCGGGCCCTGTGCCCGCACGTATTGGGCCCACCGTGCCTGCTGCCCTGCTTGCCGGCACCGGCCTCATGCTGCGCCCGCGGTTGGGGCACCCCGGGACATACTACCCCGTCAGCTGCAAGCTGCTGCATGCAGGCTGTCTGCCCGGCTGGCTGCAGCGAAGGCGCCTGCACATGCGTCGCGCTATCCGGCCTGCGTTTGCACGCAAGCACAATCGAGGGCAGCAACTGTTGCTGCCCTTTCTTCTCCGCTTTTGTGTCAACGATTTTGACACACATTCTCCTAACACCACACACGCAGTTCAAAACCAATCATTCGCTAGAACAACGTGGCTCTGATACCACTAGTGGGAAATCTTGGGGGCGACATCACATGCGCAACGGAAGATCAAGAAAACAAAATCCCCAATTTCCCAAAAGGATTGTTCATCGTCGTGCGAAGATTGTGCGCATAAATCCACGAATAAACTATGTATAGATAATTATGTTACCTAGGGAGATCGTATATCCCCTGTTTCTTTGCAGATCTCTAGAAGAGGATGAAGTAGGTCAAGCCATCCTCCTCTCTAGCGTGATCCACACAGTATGCTGGTGACGACGCTCCTCAAAAACTCCAGGCCTACTTTGAGGTGGGGAGAGGGGAGGAGAATAGGAGAGGCAAGCAAGGCTCTAGCCTATGAGGCTCTGATCCCTCCTATTTATAGAGGCCTACAAACCGGTACTGGATCCTCCCCTAATGGGTATTGGATCTTCATCCAATTATCCAAGCCTTTTAGATTAGTGGATCAATATCCAATAATCTCTCATGGGCTTTTATTGGATCTCGTCCATGGGATCCAATAATTCAGGGGCTATTGCAATATCCAATAGATAGGGGACTCCCGCGGATATCTCTATCTGAACCTCTACTCATCGCAACGCCTACCATATGTGTGTGACCCTCTAGGCCCAATATCGAGCTAGCCGTGAGTCATAGCTGTCAGAACTCCTTCTGGCTTAGTGAATTATTATCTCTATAATAATTCACTCGACTCAGCGACTACGGACGGATTAGGCCACTACGCCGTAGTCCCCAGACGATACAGGAGAATCCAATCCATTGGACCTGTCTGTCCTACAGTTACCGTGTACCTAATAGTCTCTCATCCATCTAATATCCGAGAGACCGTATATCGGCATGGTGTTGTCAATACCCATACGATTTTTACTCGAGTCTCGCTCTAATCGGATTTCTCCAGGAGAACTCTTCTCTCTCAACCCGAATGACCCTGGCCAGGGATTTGTCTGAGCAAGACACATATGGGATAATTCCTCTCATGACGCCGAGAGTGAATGATCCTCGATCGACACTCATAGCCCTTGTAGGTCGACTACCGCTCCCAATGACCAACTGTACTAGATCTGGGACAGCCAAACCTATAAGTCTGGTATCAAAGAAGTGGAGCACTCATACAGGACAGCCTTGGTGTCTCAAGTCTAAGGACCAGATACACCACTAGGACTACGAATTGCTGTCTGACAATAAGGCATCATCAACCATCTAGTATTCCGTAAGGCGATCAATCAGTGAATTCATTCTCCAATGAGCACCTGTACTATAGTCCCTATGTCCCAACACAAGTAGCTATGAGACCAACTGCATCCATCATATCGACGGGTATACAGCACACCAGTCTGTCCAGTTATCACGATGTCCCTCTCGAGTAACCTATGACCGGGATTATTTAGGATCTGTGTTTAAAGGTAAAATCGGTCTTATTATCGTGATCTCATCACGATTCGATTCCCATTACACAGAATCCAAGGACATCACAATATACTACATGCAATAGACAATATATAAAGTGATAAATGCCGAAATATAATAAGCAAAAAAGATTCTGTGTCAAGTCACACGTGCCATCACTCACGTGAATTGGCTTGTTGGGCACCTATGACTAGCAGGAACCCCTATAGAGTTCCAGGAGGCCGATTCCCTAAAGAGATCAACCCCAAGCTTAGAATCTCAAGGGTTCTAACAGATCCTTGCACATTAACACTCCAAGCTGATCTGATAAATCAAGGAACTGAGGGATGAGTACTCCACATGTTAAAGAATCGAAACGGTTTCTTGCCTTTTGGTGTTGCTTATCTGCGTGTATTGACATTAAAGAATGATACAGAAATAATTGAGCATCATACTCAAGAGAGTGAATTAGGTTAAACTATGTAACCAGTTCTTGATTAATTAGACATTCTATCGAGTCTAGCCATTATTTTTCTATTAGCAGCACTTTGATTACTTTCAGTGAGAGCCAATTACCACAGATTTCATATCAATGCAAGTGCAGCAGTAATCTATGTATCATTAAAAACTTGTGAAGCTGTACTTTTCTGAAGCTGTCTACCCCCAATATTCAGATGCATGCAATGATGAAATATTCATGATAAAATTATTATTTTGATATTCTGACTTGAATCTTCCTTTCTTTTTGCCAATGACAAAGGGAGAGAAAGAGTTGCTAATGTGCTATCCTTGAATTGATGTAAGGGTCATCTCAAAGAGAAATTAGCTAGCTTGCACAGTCAAGAAAAATGCAAAAACTTGCTTACTTTCTTGCACATCTAAAGAAAAGATACAAATGTAACACTTGCCAAATTGTTTGCTTGCCTCATGTAAACATGGCTCCCTTGCTAGTTGATATTTTGCTAAGGAAGCAAAAATGACACTTCTCAAAGAGAAGAAAGCGTTGCTTTCTTGAAACATCTTTAATTTGCTAGCTAGAATGATGTATATTTGCTATCTTGAACATTACAAAGAACAAAGCTTCATGCACATGGCAAAGAAAAGCAATATGCCACTGCAAATCTTTAATTTGCTAGCTTGTATGTAGTAAAACTTGCATATCGTAAAAGGTGCTAGCTTGTAGCGAAGCAAAGAATTGCTATCTCAAAAGAAGCAAAAATTGTAAAACTTAGAAAGCGTGCAATATAATGCTCTTGCCATGCTTTGTTAAAAAAATGGTGATATCCCTAAAAGCATCGCATAAATTTTTTAGTATCGTAATGTATTCACATGTATGCAAATTGAAAATTTTGAGACTATTATCATATCATGTTTAACAATTGATGTCTTTCATGACATAATTTCTTTGCATTTTTGTCTTGTATGTATCATGTGATGATTGAAATATTGATGAGCAAATCATAATTTAGTAAAGTCTAAATCATTGGTTCCTCTCCTTCTTGTCGGACAATGACATAAGGGGGGCAGAAAGATGGCTAGCTAAGGCAAATGGTTTTCTGGGCTAGCTTGTACTCTTCTCTTCTTTTCGACAAAAACAAAGGGGAGAAAGCTTTTGCTAGTTAGAACATGCAAAGAAAAGCAAAGTGCAATCTTGTTACAAGAGCAGTGCTGTTGGAATTGCAATGGATTGAACTTAAGAATCTGCTTGCTTTTGTGCTGAATGTTATGATAAAAATCTAGCTTCAGGTTACAAAAACTTGCATATCTCGTAAATAGATAGAGTACTTTCCTTTTGGTTGATGACCATAGGGGGAGCGACTTATATTGATGACTTCATGCATTGTGAATTAAATATTTATATAGAGTACATGATGGTTTAAATGTGTTCATAGACATGTGATGAATGTGCTTGGATTTGGGATAATCCAAGTGTTCTATCAAGGGCGAATTGAAACGGGAGAGTTTGGTTAAATCGGTGAGTTAAGGTTAAACTCCGATAGTCATAATAGTTGTCATCGTCAAAAGGGGAAGATTGTGATCTGGATTTTGTGATGAAAATAATTGTGGTGTTTAGATAGTAATCAGTTTGAGTGATGGTAGGTCTACTCGACAAGATTAGACAATCGAAGTCGGAGAAATTGACGTGGCGGGGAGATCCGTCAGGATATTGGATGGCAGACAGAAGATTCGGACCGTCAAGTATCGGGCCAGGAGAGTGGAATTGTACCAAGGATATCGGGGTTGCGGAGGTCAAAACCGCGATTGGGCAGTAAGCGTAAAGAGAGGGGAGAGGCGATGAGCGGAAGATAGTAGAAGCACCAAACCAATAACGTGTTCGGGCAACAGAATGTCAATTTGCGTTGTAATAATTGTCTAGGATCGGAGTAGAGTTTTGGCTTGTGTGTGCAGGATTAACTATGATAAGATGAAGACATAAAGCCAAACAAGTGCCGGAGTTCAGCGCGAAGGATTCGTTGGGGAGTAGAGAAGAGTCCGGCGGAAGTCCAAAGGTTCATCGGGAATGCGTCGGGAACTAGCCGAGACTGAGGAGGGAGCTTGCTGATGGGTTTCGGAAGCGCCCCGGACGGTTAGTCGGAAGTTCACGGAGCTCACTGAGAAAGATCATAGCTTTGCCGAAGAGCTCGTCGAAACTCCTAAGATCAAATCGTGGAAGTCAGAGCTTACGGGGAGTCCCGCAGACGTTTCCGAGAGTTTCCGAAAGACGCCGGAAGTCGCCGGAAGCTTGCCGGAGAAATCTTGACTTGCAGACTTTGGCTAATAGCTTAGGAAAGTATTAAATTCGTAAGGGGGGGTTTTAGCAAAATGGGTTAATGATGGTTCGGATTAGGTGTAAAGTTATAACCAAGTAGGGGCCCCAATTGGGCCCAAGTTCGGACTAAATTTGGGCCAAGTTGGAGCCCAATAGTGAGCTGAAATAGTGTAGGCGGGTATGGCACGCCAGAGCCCGAGGATAAGCGGTGGTTCTCGCCGGTTGTTGGTGGTGGCACCACTAGTACCCGAAGAGTAGCGGTGGCCACCGCCTCGCGGTGGCATGCTAGTCACTGTCCGGGTCAGAACTGACAGGCGGTGGACACCCGCGAGCGTAGGAACCAAAGAGATTCAAACTTGGAGCCAAAATTGAATTCCTTTGAGCCTATAAATACCCTCAATTCACCGAGCTTACACTTTTGAGGAAGAAATAGATTAGAATAAAAGCTTAGCAAAGTCTTTTATCAAGTCTTGTTTGTCAATTGCTTTGAGTGGTCCACCTCCTTCTTCTGTTGAAACTTTGTAGAGTGTGAACCACTTGTAAAAAGTTTGTAGCGGAGTATTTGTCCTTTCCCTTCAAAGTGATTGCTAGGGACGTGGGAGCCTCCCAAGAAGAAGGCTCTTCGCCAGTGGATTTAGGTCATCTGACCGAACCACTTTAAAATTGGCATGTTCACTGGTGTGCAATTATTTATTCTGCTTACCTTACTGCAAATCTTTATACGTGCTTTTACTTCCTCATACTTTTGATGCACACATTACGAACACGCTTTCAAGTAACACTTTCCGAGTTTGCTTTTATCGTACAAAAACGTTTCCAAAACCGACGTTGAATCCGCGGACTAATGCACCCCCCCCCCTCTTAGTGCGCTCGATCCTAAAACTTCGTCGATACTTCCTTTTCCATTTGTTTTTTTCTGTGGAAGATTATCATTGCTGGAATGTCGTGGACTAATACTCTTTAAAATATCAAGCGCTCACCAGAATAATCAGTCTGCCGCCTGTGATATTGATATTCTCATAGAAACAAAAATTAAAAAAAAAAATCGCTCATTCTTGCTCAAAAAGACTTAACTACGTGACTGTATAACTGTTTACCAATGACTTAGTGAAAAATTTGGTAAATTTGGGTCTTCTTAGGGACATTTTCCTAAACTCTATTAATGCTGCTTTATTTTGCTATGATCAATTCATGGTCTAAAGGTAGCGGACAAAAAGAATGGATATCAATTCAATTCACTGGTATCATGTTCAAACGTAGCAAAGAAAAAAATATTACTATGGATGATCGACTAACATTGCAAAGGACTGTCGTAATGTGCCTTGGATTTTCTGGGCGATTAATACTGTTCGATACACAATGAAAAAGTGGGGGGTTTAAGTGGACAACTTTCCGAACGTTAGCTTCAAAGTTTTAATAATTACAGACATGCTAACAAAACATAATGGCTCGACTTGCAGGTGTTGATTAATCAAGAATGGTTAACAGTTACACTGATAACTTCTTGAGTATGATGCACCATATTTCTAATCATTCCTTAATGTATATACACGCAAACAAGCAACACCCAGAGGTAAGAAACCATTAGATTTTTTAATATGTGGAGCACACTCCTCAATTCTTGATTTATCAGATTAGCATGGCATGTTAATATACATGGTTCGCCAACGTACATCTTATGTCAAAAGCTCAGGCCCTGTAAAGCCGCACTTAAGGAGTGGATGCAAAACACCTTTGAAATATTACATCGGGTTCAAATTGCAGAAAGAACTAATGGCAATGCAACATGAGCTACAACTTCAGCCCCAAGATGAGATCTTATTTACCAAGAGAAGAAGCCAGACATACTATGCAAGCCTAAAATCTAGGCGGCAAGTTTTTGCAAAGCAGAAGGTCTTGATAGCCTTGGCTGACTCTAGGGATTCCAATACTAAGTTTTTATATGCTTCCATTGCATACTCGAAGGGCAGTATCGCATCAGAAAATGCAAGAGACAAATATGGTAATCTAATTGGAATCAGATGAGGTTTAAAGCATAAATGAGCATTTTTTTATTCATACTAAAGCACAATGGTGCACCTAATAACATCAATGTGGAGCCAATAGGAAAGCTGTAAGAAGCCAATTTCAATCCTCAATGCCACCAAATTCAAGATGATGCAATTGCAGAGTTGTTTTAAGTCACAAAGGAACAAAAACCAGGTCTCTAGATGGATTTCAAACCTAAAATTGTACCAAATTCATGGTTATTATTGGAAAAGATGTGATTAGCTTGCCAAACATTGTTGCTATCAAGTCATCTCTTAGAGAGATGAATTACACTTTTATTTCCTTAATTCCCAAGAATGCAAGGGCCTGATTCACTGGAGAACTATGGACCCATCATTAGCAACTTTATGTAAAATAATCTCTATAAAAGGTTGGCAGTTTAGAATGCAAAAGGTAATTTTACAACAACTCATAGTCCTAATCAGGCAACTTTTATTAAGGGAGAAGATACAAAAATTCAATATTCTGCTTGCAAAGACTGGTCAAGGAATTTGCACTCAAAACAAAAGGGACGAAAATATGTTGTAAAGCTGCTTTACGGAAAGCCTGTGATTCAGTCAATAGGAAATTTATCATAAGATGCTCATCGATATGAACTTCCACAGCAATGGGTAAATGGATTCAAAGTTGCTTGGAAATCCAAAAGCTTTCGTAATCTTTTAATGGCTCCCTATGGGTTTTTTTGGGAGAAGAATGAAACGACAAGGTGATACACTCTCTCCATATCTCTTTACTATTGCAATGGCAAGGACTTAGTTGTATGTGGACAGGCAATTTGAATGGCAGCATTAAGTACCAAATGATGTTCTATCAACAGAGAACACATAACTTTTGCCAGGATGGATTAATATATTCTCCAGAAGGAGCCAACTTCCGGGGAGGAACCTATCTACTATTCGAAATGACTTGGTTATGGTTTTCTGGCCTTCCGTTTAATCATGTGAAAAGTAAGTCTATATGGGTCTTGGTTGAGGACAAGGACTTTATTACACAACTCTAGGGTTAGAGGAAGTCTGCAGTTCTTTACTAGGTCTACACTCATATAATAGCATCATAAACCCACACATCAGCCTATCCTGCAAAAAAAGAAAGAAATAGAATTCTTCAGAAAAATAGGCTTCTATCAAAAGCAGACGACTTACTTAAACTCAATCCGTTCGTTGTGCAATCTTACTATATATTGGTATATGCTTTTCTTTGCCTGGTGGGACTTATAACAGATATTAAACGTTATGAATGAACTTCTTCTTGAATGACATAAATGGTAAGGCAATGCATTGGTAATTGGGACAACATATGCAACTGAAAAGATGAAAGGGGTTGCTTGAGCAATACTAGATATTTGAATACAGCTGTTTGGTACCACTTTTGGAGCGTTTGCAATAATGTTTTTGTTCCTTAGGGTCACATTGGGTTTCTGCTAGGTACCTTTCAATGAATCAATTTGGAATTTCAACAAGACCATATCACTCTGCATCTTGGAAAAGCATTTAAGGCAGGAATTTTCTCAATCAAACACCATTTCTTATGCACTCTCTTCTGGAACTATACTAATATGTGGTACGATCCTTGATAAATGGGAAGAGTAGTTCAATTATAGGTGACAGAATATGAAACGACCTTGGGGCCTCCAAAAGATTGGAAGGTTTTCAATTTCATTGCTAACTTACCTTTGTTTCCGAATCCTAGTTCTCCGGAAATGTTATCACTTTGGTCGATTATCAAGCTATCCCAATCAGAACAACCCTTCAGATATACTTATTTGGCCTTATGACAATGCAATTTTAGGTGCAATCTCCGCAGTGGAATCAAATCGCAAAAAAATAACTAATGGTCCCAGTATTTGACATGGTAGCCTTCTAATAACTTACCAACATAGTAATATAAGAAAAGAATGTATTTATCATGTTCCGTGCTCCCTTTTGTATCCAACAAGAATAACTTTTGACCACCTCTATTTTGCTTGTGATTATACTAAATGGATAGGACGTAGATCTCCACTTTGAAACTCAATAGGCCCCGCAACCAAACTTACCGCAAAATTAGGTGACCTCATGCAATGTTTCTCAAGAAAAGGGCCTCTTCCACACTGCAAATGTTCTTTCAGATGTGGCTGTTTGGTGGATGTGAAAGAAATGTGAAGAATCTTTGAGTGTCAACACAACAAACAATGCTCAGCTCTTGTACATAGATTATTAGAGACTCAAGATCATGCATGGAGTCCGATCTTCCAATGGGGCACTTTACACGAAAGAAAAGATTTTTTGTCAATTCATTTTGCTATTAGCTACGATCTTAGCATGATATAATGCGGTACCCACTAGTATCTTGGCATATCTTAACATGTTGGCTATAGTTAGGAGTTAAGTCTACATATTGTAGTCATAACTCTGCATGTGTACTCATTAGTTAACCTGACTTTGTCTTGACTTGTATAGACAAGCATTTATAGAAACTTTACACATAATCAATTTACTTTTACTTACCAAAAAAAAAAAAGGTTGAAGATCTGTTGTGCAATAAAAAACACCTAGATTCTTCTATCCCCAAGTGATTGAAAATGCTTCAATGTCATAGTTTTGGTATTTGCTTCGATTGTCCAACATGAGGAGTGAACTTTGTTGAAGATCATAGTGATGGAGGAAAGGATGAGCTCAGGACTAACCAAAACGATGAGATGCGGAAGCGATTACTTTATGAGGATCTCGTTGTCTATTGTTATTACAACGTAGTTTACAATTGTCCTATGTACCGACGATGAAAGTTGGTGAGGAAAAATGTTTTCACACTAATGCACTTCCTCTTGGCAAGTGTGCTTTGTGATCATCGATAGCGGCAGCTTTGAAATGTGGTATCTTTGGAGATGGTGCATAAGGTAAAGTTCGACCCATCCCTCATCCACATCCTACCGTTATTTGGCTACAAAGTAATGACATCAAATGTACCTGACAAGATGTTAGTTTCTTTTCTATTGGCAAGTATTATAAATATGGGTATAGTGTGCATGTTGCTTCTAGGATGCTGGATTGCTGTGGGAGCCCTGGCATATGATCGAAGGGGTTTGTATGATGGTTACAACAGATTTTCTAGGTAATGCAAAGAAGATTATCTTAGCTCCATACAACCATCTCGAAATCAGGGCACCAAAGAAGAAAGTAGAGCGTTTAGGGTACTAGGTGCATACAAAGGTGAATTAGATAAGGGGGTCATGTTATGGCTCTAGTCATGTAGAGGAAAATGAACAACACAGGGTGACACCAAAAACTGCAACCAATCTGGCAGAATTTGTGGTTATACCAAAGAGTTCAAGGCCTTTCCACCCTGAGAGACATCCAACATCAATTGATCTCCATTTTAGGGACTGTTCTACTAATAAGACAGCCTATAGAATGAGTCCCAAGGAGCATGAAGAACTTCAAAGGAAGTGTGATTGGTGAAAAAAGCGGTTACTTCGGAGAGCATGAGGCTTTGTACGGTTTCCAGCTTGTTGGTTTTTTGACTGTGCCTAAGAAGGATGGTTTTGAAGAAGGGAGGATAGTCGCACTATCAACACAATCACAGTGGACTATCGCTTCTATTACCAAGGTTAGATTATGTATTGATAAAATGTGTGGTGTTATATTTTTATAAATGATTTGAGTAGTGGTATCACCAACTAAGAATGAGGCCGGAGAGAGTGGAAAACAGCATTAAAAACACTAGAGAAGGCTTAATGAATAGTTGGTTATGCCATGTGTGCTATCTAATGCTCCTAGCCCTCTGAGATTTAGAATGGACATATTAAGCCATGCATTAGAATATTTGTTGTAGTTATTTTGATTATATTGGTGTACAACAAGAGCAAGAGGAGATATGAATATTCAAAGAGCTATTCTTATTTTTAGGCAGCAAAGTTATGCTAATCTAAGAAGTGAGATATCTTTACTTCAGTGTGATATTTTTGGGGTATGTTTTCAAAGATGGAATCATGATAGGATCAAAGTAAGATAGAGACTATCGCAATTGGCTACCACCTACTCCATTCCATGATGTGAGGATTTCCATGCTTAAATTGTTTTATAGGGGGAAAGATAGAAAGGGTTTACGATATATTGTCGCTCCAATCACCGAATGCCTCAAATTGATAAATTCAAATGGATTAGTGAAGCTAATAGATGATTTGAGCTTTTAAAAAGAAAGGTGACCAAAGCTCATATTTAGTTCTACCAAATTTGACAATGTGTTTGAAGTCAAATGTGATACATCTAATACAGGAATGGTGCTGTTTTGAGTCAAGACGGAAAGGCCCATTGCATTTTTTA
>PYDT01000279.1:0-14043 GCA_004837865.1 Musa balbisiana | reverse complement strand
TGACTGGACGAAATCAAGAAAATAACCCCTTACGTGCGAAATTATAGAAGATCTCCTTTAAGATCAAACAATTCCATCGAATTGAGTATGACGTTATGTGTGATAGCATCTATATACCAGGAATATCATGAACCCAATTCTTGCAATGCTCAGGATACCCTCTTTAGCTTCTAGGTCTATTTCTTAGTTCAAGATCCTCTTACTAACTGGAATAAAACGAAGTAGTAGATCTGTACCGCCAAACAAAAATGGGAATGGCGGGGTATGACACTCTTAATCATGAACGAGCGAAATCAGATTAAACGTTCATTCCATACCGGACCAGACCGGAATGGTTATGTGGACACGGAAAGATTTGCTACAAGTTATACGTTGTGTCACCCTTTGGGGAAATCTAGGTATGAATATGTTAGATACCTGTGACTCGATTGAAATAGTATATCTCTCCAAAAATTGTTTTTTTTTACCGACGCACGAAAAAATATTTTGTTGAGACTGAACAAGGTAGTGAGAAGTGTCCACCCCCCCCCCCCCCTTAGTAAGACATAATTATTGATACGGGTCTTTTCCACATAAACAGGGAATCCTTTTGTGACAATAGAACCAGACGTGATTTGGACATTCAAGACTCGAAGTCGATTTGCTTTATAAAAAGAAGATATCAAGGAACGTCTATGAAAGGTTTCACGGGATTCAGCCAATTGTCCCTCATGCATATCATTGAGACATAGGAATCCGGGGATCAAAGGATTTCTGCGAGTATTTTAGTATAGAATGAGGTCAATCATCACTATGTATCTTTTTGAACAAAAGTGGTAATGGGTTCCTCCATTGATAAAGAATTCCGGTCTTTGGAAGTATCAGTATCATCCAATAAGAAGGGTTTCAATTTATCAAATGAACGATTTGAACAACTAGTTATTCTAACAACTGATGCGCGGTGATCATTCGGCCCCTTTCAATCACGGTGTGGACTCTCGGACCTAGAATGGGGATATTCCGATAACTCACAAAGAAAAGGGGAAGTGACTTGGACAAAAGGGAAGTGACGTGGACAAAAAAAGGAAGTGACTTGGACGAAAAGAACCGAGTGACGTGGACAAAAAGAAACGAAGTGAATTAGACAAAATTTTGTTGTCGAAAGCTCCGGGACCAATCAATGAATATTGATTAATACGTAACCGATCGAACACTACTTGAACCGGTTCTTCTGTCAGAAACGAAATGTTCCAAAGGTTCCTGGAATTCTTGCTCATTGGACCATTGGTATCTATCTACAGCAGGATCCCGATTCAGGATCCTCGGTTCGAGAAAAAAAGAGGATCAAAACCATTTCTTCTGACTCTTTTTCAAACGATTAAAGTTGGTTGATCGTATATTCAGTAATGATATGATTCAGATATCATTTCCTATTTGATCCTTTGAATTACAGATTCGAAGGTGCGATCGGATCTATTCATTAAAAGAATCGATTAGAACATGTCATTAGGTACCCAAGGTGCTATATTGGATTTGAATCAGATTTGGATCAATCTATATTGATTGACTGCCTCCGGTATGTGTTGCTAGCAAAATACCGCTGTTTTAGTTTTGGACTTCCGAATCATTCCCGCAGTAGATCGGACCGATTTTTTTTTTTTTTTTTTTTTTTCTGATCCTTCGATAAAAAGATCATTATCTCATAAAAAGAGGAGGTAGAAACAATAAAGATTTTTTTTCGATATCTCTGGAGGTTGAATACAGCATCAAGAATTTTTTTGATCCCAACCGTAGAGATCAATAGAAAAGGCAAAATCCTATGATAACCAGATACGGCTCGGTATGATTAGAGTGAATAGATCTGCCCATTCTTGAAATCTCTTTCTGATTCAAAAATCGTGGTGTAACGTGTATCCCCTTTGTTACGGTCATGGAATCGGATGAAATAAATCAAAAAATGGATTTTGTTCAAGGAATGAAATCTTATGGGAACTGTCCATATACAGGTAATCATTCGGAAAAATCAACCGGATCGATGAAATAGGGGAATTGAGACGGTATTTGTAAAATACATATTATATTGAATCTACAACCATTCTTTTATTTTCCAATCGCCTGGAAGGGACAAAAGAACATCGGTTTTTCTTCAAAAATTCTGATCTCTAGGGCCTCTCATAGGATTCGAACCAGAGAAGTTTCGACATCTGTCAGCGGAAAAAAAGAACGAATGAAGCTTGGTAGAATTACACACGAAATTCTTCGATTTCTCCGGAAGCAGATGATGTCATCTGCTTCTCACGTTCCGTGAATAGGCCGGGACATTGAGGACGATCCAAAAAAGGAATGTCGGGATCGATCTGATTCGATCTTGTTCGTTCCGTTTGAAGAAAGAAAGGAAGGATCCCAAAGAATCGATCTTTCTTTTAGTGTCTCGATGTCTGTTTGATCGATCAATGGGGGATATTCTGAATCCTCATTTTCTAATGGAATCGAAAATGATCTATGGATGATCAGGGAAGATCATTTCATTGGCTAGAATCCCTTTACTTGAACGAAAAAGCTCTTGTGGAACTATGAATATTTGACCAAACATTACCGTACCTTGCTAAAAAACCGATCATGTTTACCAACCACACTTGGTTCTACCAAATCAAATTCTCTCTCGATACGTTCCTCAAAAAATCGTTCGGCTGATTCTTCCCCCAAACTACACGAAGAGATCTGGCGGAATTGCCACATATGAAATGAAACACATTTTGCAAAGAAATAACCCACGTGTTTATCGAGAAGAGATGGGAAAACATGCCAAATCCATTTGATTGAATAGTTGCCTCAGCTCCCTGTTGTTGAAGAAACCTCCCTTCAATGGTCTTTTTCACGCCAAGCAGACATGAGATAACAAAATCAATCTTTCTAGATTTCGAATAGCTTTTGTCCCAAATTCAAGGTGGATTATGTTTCGCTTCTTCCTAGGCGAAAGACGATCAAAACAATTAACAATCATGGGCCTTGCGGAGTCATCCGTTATAGATAAAAAGAAACTCCAGATATTCGCTATCTTTCTCTTTGAAATGAGATCTTAATTCCAGCTACGGGTTTCATTAGATATCTACAACGAGAATCCCTCTTTTCGAGTCCGTTCCCCACCACAGCGCAAACTACGGTTAGTTCAGGCATGATACACGTGTTAGTTATGGATAAACCAAGTACTCTTCTTGCGGACATGAAACAATATCAGAAATCTTTTTCCCTTTTGGAAGATAACAGGAACGAACAATCAACCGATTGATATTGGCAGACCGAAAAGATCTGCAAATGTCTCATTCGGGTCCATGGAATTCATAGGTATAGGAAGAGCTCAATCAAATCGAAGATTTTTCTTTTCGGACACTTTCGATTGTTAATACGAGATATAAGGGACCGCTAATACAACAGTACTACACTTTGATACAACTTGATAATGAAATATCGCTTGCTTGTGAAACCTGCGAAGTCACGTGAAGTAGCGGTACTCCAAATTCGGGGGGTCCAAAAAGTTCATAAAGCGTTCTTGATGGAAAAAATGGATTGATCACGAAGATAAGCAAAAGTGAGAATTCTTGATCTTGCAAATAACTCTCTCAATTAGACGATCCAGAATTTGAATTGATGTCGTCACATAAATCCCTCTTAAGGATTTTATTTCAACTAAGATTTATTTCAATTGGAATTGGTTATATAAATTACGATTACTTATTTATACGATATACTTCTTTACGATATACTTATTTATACGATAGACTTATTTATACCTTTACGATAGACTTATTTAACGAATATACTTATTTAACGCTATCCTTATTTACTATATATATTTATTACGATATCCTTATTTACCGATATACTATTTAACGAATACTTATTTATACATTACGAGATACTTATTTATTACGATTATACGATTATAGAGTATACTTATTTACGATATACTATTTATACGATATACTATTTACGTATACTTAGTTACGATATACTTAGTTACGATATACTTATTTATACGATTTTTATACCTTATTTACGATTATATTTACGATTACGCTGATTCCTGAGTAACGCATCCCTGGTGGAATGGTTTTAAGCGCCCAACTCATAATTGGCAAATTCGTAGTTCAATTCGCTGGATGCACACCAAGGGAACGTGCAATAAAGGCTATTGGATGGCTCTGTATCAATGGAAATCTCATCCAGACATAACGAATGGGGTTGTTATATCCATACCATAAATGTGAACAGTAAGATAGATTCTATTCGATAATGGAACTAATAGGGAAAGAAAATGGATTTATGGCTGAATCAAATTGCCGTATTTTACAGGAAAAAGTATTCGGTTATGGGGAACAATCACATATACTTGAAGTCGAATTCAGGATCAACTAGGACGAAATAAAGCATGGGTCGAAACTCCTTCTTTGGTGTAAAGGTTAATAGCTAGAATAGTCATCGACTCCGGGGACAAGGGTAGAAGAATGGGACTATTGGGGGACATACCAATGCATTACAGACGTATGCAATTACGCTTCAACGGGTTATTCTATTCCACCTTATAGAGGAAAAGAACTTAAAGCAAAATACTAATAACACGGCGATAAATTTATACAAAACTTCTACCCCGAGACCCCGCATGGAAGCGTAAAACAGTCAAGTGAAAATCCAATCCACGAACTAATTTGACTCTATGGACAGATAGTTGTAGTAAAGGTCGTAATCCAGAGGCCTTCCCCGCAGGAATAGAGGGGGAGGTCCTAAGCGTCTATACCGTTTTAAAAATCGATTTCGACGGAATGAAAAAGCCAGACATATCTGGAGAAGCGTAACATAGAATAAGACCCTAATTCGAAATGCTACATTTGTCTCTACACTAGGGGGATGGTGAGAGAGATATATTTTAAATCCCAGAGGGGCTATAATGGAGATACCAGTGTTTATGGTACAGAAGTTCCTATATCAAGGGAAAGCCCCCTACCTTGAGTGCGGTTTGAACTATGATTACGTAATTGGAAGTAACCAATTAGGTTCGACGAAAACCTAGAAATCGATCATGATTCATTTGAGTACCCTACGGGATAGACCTCAACAGAAAAATGGTGAGTAACGGCAGCAAGTGATTGAGTTCAGTCGTTCCTCCATAGAAATTATTGACTCTAGAGAATGGTAATATGGAGGAAGGACAAATTGTTCAAGCACGCACAGAACCGGAAGAGCCCCTTGTTTCAAAGAGAGGAGACGGTTATTCAATTTAATTGATGTCCAGAGGCGAATGAAAGCTAAGCAGTTGTAATTAGATCCCCCGGGGAAAAAAAAGAGAGAGGATCCTACGTACCGTATAATATGTGGAATATCGAGTAATTTCATAGAGTTCATTCGGTATGCATGCTACATGAAGACTAAGCCAGTGACGGAACGGGGAGACCTAGGATGTAGAAGATCATAACATGATGATCAGAGATGTGGAATTCCTATATATCCCACTATGTGGTCATTCATCATACGATTATATAAGACATCTGTATAGCTATCATCATATACATCTAGAAGCCGTATGCTTTGGACGAAGCTTGTTACAGTTGGGGAGGGGTTTTTATTGATAAAAAAGAAGAGGGCTACTTCAAACGATATGGCCCTTAGGCAAGGCAAGACATAACAAGAAACCACTTGGAAAGGGTGGACAATTAGCTAGAGCAGCAGGTGCTGTAGCGAACCTGATTGCAAAAGAGGGTAAATCGGCCACATTAAGAGTACCATTGGGGAGGTCGTTGATATCCAAAAACTGTTAGCAAACAGTCGGACAAGTGGGTAAGGTGGGGTTGAACAAAAAAAGGTTGGGTAGAGACGGATCCTAAGTTTTGGCTAGGTAGCGTCCTGTAGTAAGGGAGTAGTATGAACCGCTGTCGACCATCACCAGGGGGCGGTGCGGGAGAGCCCAAACGGTAGAAAAAACACACAAACCCCTTGGGTTAACCTGCGATTGGAAGAAGAAGTAGGAAAGGAAAAAAAATTAGTGATAGTGTTATTCTCGTCGCCGTAAATAGAAGATGTGAAAATAGATTTTTTGAATTTGAAACAAGTGATGGCGAAAACGACGGGACTTGAACAGCGCATGGGGAATCACAATCCACGGCCGTGATATCCACTTGGCTAACATCAGCCCCCTTTTCTGCTAAACGGATTTTATCTTTTTTCCAATCATCATGATTGTATTTATTCTTTACCGCCCTACTAAATTCGATCGAGCATTGGACATAGAATGCCAATCTTTAAAATAAAAATGTAAAAAAAAGGGTAGTAAGTAAGACCACTGTGACATGACACGTGGCTAAAAAAAAAACCCTTTTGTAGATACCCATTTCTCGGAAAAAATGGAAAAAAATCAACATGAGGGAGGAGAAAGAAATAATAGTAACTGGGTCGGGCATTGACCATTATACCCACAATGATGGCCAGCATCGCTATTCATAATGGAAGGACACATTACCATTATCTACCAGATGGATGGTAGGTCCACAAATTGGGAGAATTCGGCCTACTTTTACTTTTGCGAGACATGCAAGAAACGATAATAAATTCGTCGTAAGTAATTTAAGTTCATTTAATAGTAAATAAAACATTTTATATTAAATAAATTAAACAAATAAATAAACATTGAATAGTAAACTTATAAAAAATATATTAAAATCTAAATTAAATATAAAAAAAATTGAAATTGAAAAATATTTTTTTTGTGACCCAAAAAAAATAAAGTATCAACAAGTGTTTTAAGTTAGTTGGGGGATAGGATAACCTTATGATAAGAACCGAGTTCGGTTAAGAGGTAAAAATTTTAGCTCAACATATAGTAGTATGTTGTTTTCAAAGCGCGAAGAGTAATGAGCAGATTTCAGCGGTACGTTCCTAGAAGACACACTATGTACTGGAATCAATGCCTTATCGAGCATCTTAGCCCATAAAACTGGGATTTATCTGACAGCAGCAAATGCGAGTCATAATAGGGGTTGAACGAAGCGATCATTCATTAGGGAGCCAAAGTTAATAGGAGTACATTGTGAAAAAATAAGACCTCGAGACGTAGGACTAGGTATCGATAAAACGACCTACGGGTCATATAACAATGTAGATTAAAGGATAAATTCTAATAGTTTTTAGATGAATATCAGATTAGATTCAAAGCATAGGAAAACATATAAATAAACAGGATATGGAGGAAAGAAAAAGATTAATAGGAAAAATATGGGACAAAAAAATAAATCCACTTGGTTTCAGGACTTGGTTACAACCACCTTCATTCATTCCTTTTGGTTCGACCACAACCAAAAAAATTATTCTGTGGGTTTACAGGAAGATGAAAAAATACGGAATTGTATCAAGAACTATGCTACAAAAAAATTAGGGGGAAGGGGGGGGGGAATATCCTCGGGTTTCGAAGGAAATCGTCGTATAGGAATTAAAAAAAGAATTGATTGATCAAGGAATAATCTATATTGGATTCCAAATTATTAATAGAGGGCCAAACACGAGGAATCGAAGAAATTACAGATGAATGTACAAAAAGAATTTAATTTCGTGTGAACGAAGATCAACCATCTGATATAAAAAGAGTGAAAACCTTATTGGCAACCTAATATTCTTGCGGAATATATAGCTTTACAATTAAAAAATAGAGTTTCGTTTCGACAAAGCAATGAAAAAGGCTATGAATTAGCTGAACAAACGGATAAAAAGGACGGAAAGTACAAATTGCAGGGCGGATTGACGGAAACGAAATGGCACGTGTCGAAGTCGATCAGAGAGGGCAGGGTTACCCTAAAAACAATTTCGCGCTCAATTGATCATTGTTCCTATACAATTCGTATTATGGGTAGTAGGCATCAATTTGATTTGGTATTGTGGGAAGCCAGGATAAAGACCTTTATTATCTTGCCATTCTGGCCATGATAGACAAAAAATAACAAAATGTTTCATTCTTTTTCCGTTAAATCAAACAAAATGAGCAAATTCTAATGCTATAAGGTTGAATAAAAATTCGATGACATATGTTAGAATTGCTCATGCTTAGTGTGTGACTCGGTAATTTTTTTTAGAGTTTAGAATTGGAATAAAAAAAAATAGATAAACCCACTTAAACCTAATAACTATATAAATAAATAAAACCAAAATAAAAACAAAAATAAACTAATAACCAATTTATGATTCGTATGTCGACAGATCCAAAGAACAGTCCGATATGCGATGAGTGGATCAATCATATAGGCAGCACCTGCAACAAAATCTTTCCATAAAAAATCTGATTATGGGTCTTGTGTGAAACTCAAAAATATAACGGGATGGGGAAAAATGGAAGGATGATAGAAGAGCAGGAAAAAACAAAAAATACAATGAGATAGATTCTTTTGTTTCAATATGTATGGTTCTATGAATTACCTCCTAAAGGCAATGTGATAAAGCATAATACTGAATGAATATAAATAATAATAAAGAGCCTCGGGTTAATAAAAACTAAGGAGATTGACTCGAGAAGGGAATTGTGGAGCTCCATTGCAGAGTTCAGCCTAACCAGTAATGGAGAAGCTATGGGAACGACGGAACCGGTTTGACGCTAGGATTCTATGAAAACGAACCGACATACATTCATTGGGGGGATGGCGGAAAACGAACAGAGAAAAATTATTTTTTTTTTTAAATTCTTGGAAGTCTGGGTTGACCTAGGAATAAAACAGTAAGAGTCAATCTTTCGCCGCGAAACCTATTTATTGAGATTACATTACAATATTGCATCATTGATCGGGTAAAAATAAGGATCAAGGATCGTTATAAAATAAAAAGCATATCTTAATTATACAACAAGCTTATCTTAATTTATATAATCTATATTTATACTAATAAATAGCCGAAACAGAATTTCTAATATATATCCGTATATACATCTTCCTGTCTAACAAAAACAAAAATTTTTCCACCCCATATTAATAAATTCTTAGTGTATTAGTTTATTAAAGATAAAGACATGGTATCGGTAAATATTATGAATCACTTTCATTGCGAGGAGCTGGAGGAGAAGAAGAAACTCTCTGTCCGGTTCTGTAGTAGAGATGGAATTAAGAAACGACCCTCAACTATAACCAAAAGAACCAGATTTCGTAAAAAAAAACATAGAGGAAGAATGAAGGAATATCTGGTCGGGGCAATCGTTATTTGTTTCGGCAGATACGCTCTTCAGGCACTTGAACCCGCTTGGATCACAGCTAGACAAATAGAAGCGGGGCGAAGAGCAATGAAACGATATGCGCGTCGTGGTGGAAAAATATGGTTACGTAATTCCGACAAACCTGTTACAGTAAGACCTGCGGAAACAGTATGGGTTCGGGGAAGGGGATCCCCGATATGGGTATCCGTTGTTAAACCAGGTCGAATACTTTATGAAATGGGCGGAGTATCAGAAGCTGTAGCCAAAGCAGCTATTTCACTAGCTGCGTCCAAAATGCCTATACGAACTCAATTTGTCAGGATAGGTATGTAGAACTAAACAGTGTATTGAGGATGAAAAAACAACGGCAAGTTTATTTATTTCTGGACAGAGAATATTGTTTTTTCCCTGCATCCGCATAAACAAACGGATTCAATAAATGGTATGATTCAACTCAGACCCTTTTGAATGTAGCGGATAACAGCGGAGCTCGAGAATTGATGTGTATTCGAATCATAGGAGCGGTAATCATCGATATGCTCAATGGTGACGTTATTGTTGCTGTAATCAAAGAAGCAGTGCCTAATATGCCACTAGAAAGATCGGAAATAATTAGAGCTGTAATTGTACGTACTTGTAAAGAACTCAAACGTGACAACGGTATGATAATACGATATGATGACAATGCTGCGGTTGTCATTGATCAAGAAGGAAATCCAAAAGGAACTCGATTTTTGGTTGCGATGTCGGATTGAGACAGTTGAATTTTACTAAATAGTGCATGGCCCCGAGGTATATAAATACTACTAGATGGGACTATGATTTCAGAACATCTAAAATAGATCAAATTTGTAGAATCAAATTAGTTAGATAGTCGATTGTGTCTCACGCATATACTTTTAATAATAAATAATTTTATAATAAAAAAAAAAAAAAAGAAAGAAAATAAAACAAAGAAAAAAAGGAAACATGTTGATATATCAAAATTTGGCGCCCAATAATTATAGTTCGTCATGGGTAAGGACACTATTGCCGATATAATACTTATATAAGAAATGTGACATGAATAAAAAAGGAACGGTTCGAATAGCATCTACTAATATCACCGAAAATATTGTGAAATACTTCTACGAGAAGGTTTTATTGAAAACGTTCGGAAACATCAGGAAGGTAACAAATATTTCTTGGTTTCAACTCTGCGACATAGAAGACTAGGAAAAGAATACACAGAACTATTTTAAAGCGTATCAGCCGACCCGGTTTACGAATTATTCCGACTATCAACAAATGCCTAAGATTGTAGGCTGAGGAATAGGAATTGTAATTCTTTTACTTCCCGAGGTATAATGACAGATCGAGAAGCTCGACGAGAAAAATTGGAGGCGAACTTTTGTTATATATATGGTGATCCTCCTCCTCTGGTATCCTAATTTTCTCTCTAACTTCCTATTTGTGAAATAGAGAGGAAAAGTTAGTTATATAACTCTTCCTCCATTAGTTGATACTTCAAGGAAGTTACCTGGAATGAAAGAACAAAAATTTATTCATGAAGGTTTAATTACTGAATCACTTCCCAACGGTATGTTTCGGGTCCGCCTAGATAATAAAGATGTAATTCTAGGTTATGTTTCGGGAAGGATCCGGCGCAGTTTTATACGGATACTACCTGGGGATAGAGTCAAAATTGAAGTAAGTTGTTATGATTCAACCAGGGGACGTATATTTATAGACTTCGCAACAAAGATTCGAATGATTAGGTGATTTTAAAAGCATTCCTTTCATGACGATACAATTCGAAGTTAAATGACGATACAATTCGAAGTTAAAAAAAAAATCAAGAGACTTATTTTCTTCCAAGGAATAGATTCAAAATTAAGGTAAGGAATAAGAAATATGAAAATAAGGGCTTCCGTTCGTAAAATTTGTGAAAAATGTCGACTGATCCGTAGGCGCGGACGAATTATAGTGATTTGTTCCAATCCGAGACATAAACAGAGACAAGGATAATCTTTCTAAAAAAGAACTTTCTAAAGAAAGACAAAAATAAAGTATTTTTAGATGGAAGGGATCTTTCCTAACTTTCTTTCCGCTATTTCTCGACTTATATTTTTTATAGATGCTAAAAATAGACAAAAGCTATACCAAGAATCGGTTCACGTAGGAATGGGCGTATTGGTTCACGTAAGAATGGACGTAGAATACCAAAAGGAATTATTCACGTTCAAGCAAGTTTCAACAATACCATTGTAACTGTTACAGATGTACGAGGTCGGGTGGTTTCTTGGGCCTCTGCTGGTACTTCCGGATTCAAAGGGACAAGAAGAGGGACACCCTATGCTGCTCAAGCGGCGGCATTAAATGCTATTCGTACAGTAGTTAATCAGGGTATGCAACGAGCAGAAGTTATGATAAAAGGTCCTGGTCTCGGAAGAGATGCAGCATTACGAGCCATTCGTAGAAGTGGTATACTATTAAGTTTCGTACGTGATGTAACACCTATGCCACATAATGGATGTCGACCCCCTAAAAAAAGACGTGTGTAGAAATAAGAAAAAAACAGATTTCAAGAGAAATAAATGATTCAATGATCTGATCAAATAATAGTATTAGTATAGTATGGTTCGAGAGGAAGTAGCAGGATCCACTCGAACACTACAGTGGAGGTGTGTTGAATCGAGAGTAGACAGTAAACGTCTTTATTATGGTCGTTTCGTTCTGTCCCCGCTTATGAAAGGTCAAGCTGATACTATAGGTATTGCCATGCGAAGGGCTTTACTTGGAGAAATAGAAGGAACATGTATCACACGTGCAAACTCTGAGAAAGTGCCGCATGAATATTCTACGATAATAGGTATTGAAGAATCGGTACATGAAATTTTACTAAATTTGAAAGAAATTGTATTGAGAAGTAATATATATGGAGTTAGAGACGCATCCATTTGCGCCAGGGGCCCTAAATACGTAACCGCTCAAGATATCATCTCACCACCTTCCGTGGAAATAGTTGACACAACACAACATATAGCTAACCTGACGGAACCAATTGATTTGTGTATTGGATTACAAATCAGGCGAGATCGTGGATATCGTACGAAACCAACAACTAACTCTAAAAATGGAAGTTATCCTATAGATGCTGTATCTATGCCTGTTCGAAATGCGAATCATAGTATTCATTCTTATGGGAATGGGAATGAAAAACAAGAGATACTTTTTCTAGAAATATGGACGAATGGAAGTTTAACTCCTAAGGAAGCACTTTATGAAGCTTCTCGTAATTTAATTGATTTATTTATTCCTTTTCTACATGCGGAGGAAGAGGACATTAATTTCAAAGAAAATAAAAACAGGTTTACTCTACCCATTTTTACCTTTCAAGATAGATTAACCAATCTAAAGAAAAACAAAAAAGAAATTCCATTGAAATGTATTTTTATTGACCAATCAGAATTACCTTCCAGGACCTATAATTGTCTCAAAAGGTCCAATATACACACATTATTGGACCTTTTGAATAAGAGTCAAGAAGATCTTATGAGAATTGAATATTTTCGCATAGAAGATGTAAAAGAGATATCGGACACTCTACAAAAGCATTTCGCAATTGATTTACCTAAGAATCAATTTTAATTTTAAATCCATTATAATTATTTCATCTTCTTTTTCTAATAAAAATAGAAAGAAAATTTATAAAGAAAAAGAAGAAAATTTGTTTTTAATCTTTTTGGCACAATCCGTATTTTCGTGGAATGATCATAATAAAATTAATGTATCTAAGAATAGTGACTTTGAAGTCACTATTCTTAGATACATTAATCATGGTATTTCACGGTTGAATCAATTTAAAAAAGACCTAAAGTTAGCGATTTATCAATAGGTAAGTTGTCCAATAATAACAAAGAGCTACTCGGTACCGATCAAAAAGACTGTTGTAGCTACTGGACGGCGAAATGGATTTTGGAATTTATTAACATTCTCCAAAAAAGGTACTGTCAATAATCCCGTTGGTACTGAAACCATTAAAAGAACACCTAATAACTTATTGGGGTACTGTGCGGAGTATTTGAAATACGGGAAAGAAGTACCATTCGGGTAATATTTCCAAAGGAGTTGCAAATGGATCCGCCGGTTCACCAATCATTGACGGTTCTAGAACGCCAATAGCCTACAGATTAGGCATGCAAATAGTACCTATAAGTTACTACATGGGGAAGGAAAAAGGGTATAAACGATCATTGGAGCCATATCGGAATTTCGTCCAGTAATAATAATGGTCCCCACCCTTTAGAGCCAGTAAGCTCTTAATACAGGATCGTTCAAGAGTCAGGGCGCTTTGTTATTTTCGGAGAGGTGAACATTTATGGATCCATCCCCCGAAGGAACCGGACATGATAATTTTTCATCCGGCTCGCGCAGAATGAAAGGAATGGCAGAAAAAGAAATAGATCCATATAAAATCTATTTTTCATACATATCCCCACATATCATATATAATGACTCTATGTAAGAAAGATTTACCAGATTCCATTTTCCGGAGTTGCAAACCGTTCATGCAACTAATTCAGTTCTTACAGGTAAATGCTCAATATCCACGTAGGATTATAAATTGATCATGATCAAGTGCTTTTTGGATTGTCTCATGTCTTTTGATTGGTGTTTATCCCCCCAACATCTCGATTTCTTACATACAAAGTATTTACTTGTTACTAATAAAGTCTAGCCTCTGTTCTTCCTTAGATCTCTTATTTCACTCCGATAGTATTATCGATCGGGATCGATGCAGAGGAAATGAATGCATTTCTACACTACAAATAAGGAAGTGGAATAGACAGAACATTGAATCATGC
>PYDT01002416.1:0-14045 GCA_004837865.1 Musa balbisiana | reverse complement strand
TGAGACAAAGATCTTCTTTCTAAAGAGATTCGATTCGGACTATTATATGTCCAAGGTCCAATTTGAAATCATTTCAGAGGTTTTCCCTTACTTTGTCCGTGTCACAAACAAGCGAAAACCCGACTTTTTAGAAAACAGGTCGAGTCAAATCGCAATGATTCGAAGCACTTCTTTTTACATTACACTATTCGGAAACCTAAGGACTCGACCGTTATGGATAATTGTAAAATACAGGATTTCCAATCCTAGCAGGAAAAGGAGGGAAAGGATAATCAAGTTAAAGTGATCCCCAACACGCACATTCCATACCATCTCATAGATACATATTAGCATTATGTGGAAAGCCGTATTCGGATTTGAAAGTCGTATGTACGGCTTGGAGGGAGATATTGCATATCTTTCGAGATCCACCCTACAATATGGGGCAAAACGCCAACAAATAAGTAATTCGTTTTAGCGTATAAAAGAAAAACTGATTCTGAACCCTCCTTGCACCGCACATGTCACGTCGGAGGACTGCAGCAGAAAAAAACTGCAAAATCCGATCCAATTTATAGTAATCGATTAGTACTGTTGGTAAACCGTATGTGGCTTGATCTCCAGTCCAGGTAGCAAAGAACCCTTGTCAAAAGGTTTACTGGAAAATTCTAAGAGATGTCTCATACCGATGAGACATAGGATATCGCTTTCTACGAGTATGTCCCCCAAAGACTCCAGAAGAAAGGGCGAACATGGATATGATACCTTATGCCTCAGCAATAGGGTCTATCATGTATACCATGCTATGTACTAGGCCTGATATAGCACATGCTGAGAGTGTCACGAGCAAGTATCAGGCAGATCCAGGTTTGGAGCACTGGAAAGCAGTAAAGTATATCCTTAAGTACTTGAGAAGGACTAAGGATCTTTTACTAGTATATGGAGGTAGTAGCCTTAATGTTAAAGGCTACACAGACTCAAGTTTTCAGTCTAATGTCGATGATAGCAAGTCAAATTCGGGGTACATGTACACCTTGAATGGAGGAGCAGTGTGTTGGAAGAGTTCCAAGCAAGATACTACTACTGACTCGACCACGGAAGCGGAGTACAGTGCTGCATCAGATGCAGCAAAGGAGAGAGTCTAGGTAAAGAAGTTCATCATAGATTCGGGAGTCGTGCCGGGTAGCGAGGAGCCGATCTCCTTATATTGTGACAACAACAAAGTGATTACTCAAATAAGGGAACCCGGGTCTCATCAAAAGTGTTTTGAGGAGGTTCCAACTTATTAGAGAGATCATGACCCGAGGAGATGTAGTAGTGGAAAGAGTTTCATCCGAAGATAACAATGTAGATCCACTAACAAAGCTGTTGTCTCAGATTGTCTTTGAGCGTCACAGGGGTCTGATGGGGATCAGACACATAGGTGACTGGCTTTAGGTCAAGTGGGAGATTGCTAGTCATAGGTGCCCAGCAAGCCAATCACGTGAGTGATGGCACGTGTGACTTGATACAGAATCTTTTTGCTTATTATATTTTGGCATATATCACTTTATAACTATTGCATATATGCATATATATATTGTGATGTCCTTGGATTTGTGCAATGAGAATCGGATCATGATGAGATCACGATAATGAGATCGATTCACCTTTAAACACAGATCCTAAATAATCACGGTCATAGGTTACTCGAGAGGACATCGTGATAACCGGACAGACTAGTGTGTTGTATACCCATCCATATGATGGATGCAGCTGGTCTCATAGCTGCACGTGTAGCGACACTAGGGATACAATACAAGTGCTCATTGGAGAATGAGTTCACTGATTGATCCGCTTACGGAATGCTGGATGGTTGATGATGCCTTATTGTTAGACAGCGATTGCATAGTCCTAGTGGTGTATCTGGTCCTTAGACTTGAGACTTTAAGGATGTCTTTTATGAGTGCTCCACTCTTTGATACCAGACTTATAGGTTTGGCTGCCCTAGATCTAGTATAGCTAGTCATTGGGAGTGGTAGTCAACCTTACGAGAGCTATTGAGTATCGATAGAGGATCATCCACTCTCGGCGTCATGAGAGGAATATCCCATGTGTTCTTACTCAGACAAATCCCTTGTTAGGGTCATTCGGGTTGAGAGAGAAAGAGTTCTTTGGGAGAATCCGATTAAAGCAAGACTCGAGTAGAAACCGTATGGGTCTAACAGCACCATGCTCGATATATGGTCTCTGGGATATTAGATGGATTAGGAACTATAGGCACACTGTAAATGAGGACAGACAGGTCCAATGGATTGGATTCCCCTGTATCGTTTGGGGACTACGGCGTAGTGGCCTAGTACGTCCGTAGTCGATGAGTCAAGTAAATTATTACAGAGATAATAATTCACCAAGTTAGAAGGAGTTCCGACAGGTATGACTCACGGCTAGCTCAATATTGGGCCTAGAGGGTCACACACATATGGTAGACATTGCGATGAGTAGAGGTTCGGAAATGAGATATCCGACGGAGCCCTTGTCTTATTGGATGCAGATCCAATACCCACTAGGGAAGGATCCATTAGGGTTTGACAGGGGACCTCTATAAAAAGGAGGGATTCAGAGCCTCAAAGGCTAGAGCTTTTGCTTGCCTCTCCTATTCTCTTCCCTTGTCCACCTCAGAGCAGGACTGGAGTTTTGAGGAGCGTCATCGCAGCCCTATTGTGTGGATCACTGCTAGAGAGGAGGACTCTTGACCTCCTTCACCCTCTCCTAAGGATCTGCAAGGAAATAGGGATATACGATCTCCCTAGGTAACACAATCTACTCTATACGCAGTTTTCAGTTTCGCGGATTTTTGCGCACCAATCTTTGCACGGCGACGAACATCTCTTTGGGAATCGGGGATTTTGTTTTCTTGTTCTTCCGCTGCGCATGTGATGTCGCCCCCAAGATTTCCCAACACTTAGTTGGAACTTTGTTCAGAAGGTAAGCTGCGATCTCTAGGGCATATCCCTAGAATGAGATGGGTATGTCAGCAAAACTCATCATGGACCGTATCATGTCTAACATTGTACGATTTCTCCTTTCAAACACACAATTGAGCTGAGGTGTATAAGGAGGTGTCTATTGGGATAGAATCTCATGGTCCTTGAGGAACTAGGTAAACTCTGTACTTAAGTACTCATCTCCTCGATCTGATCGAAGAGTCTTGATACTCTTTCCAATTTGGTTCTCCACTTCATTCTTATACTCTCTGAATTTCTGAAAGGTCTCGGACTTGTACTTTATTAAGTACACTTGTCCATACCTTAAGAAATCATCATTAAAGGTGATGAAGTAAGAGTAACCACCGATGGTATGAGTTGACATGGGTCCACATACATCACTATGTATGAGTTCCAATAGCTCAGTGGCTGTCTCTCTAGTTCCACTAAATAGAGAGTTGGTCAGTTTTCCACGAAGGCAAGGCTCGCAAGTTGCATATGACTCATAGTCGAATGGATCTAGATATCCATCCTTTAGCAACTTTTGAATCCTTCCCTCATGGATGTGACATAGCCTACAATGCCATAGGTATGCATTGTTCACCTCATCTCGTTTCCTCTTAGACACACTTACATTCATGATATGTGGAGCAGTGTCTAGCATAAACAAACCTTTATGCAATATTCCTCTCGCTAATCTCATTGGCTTTGCCAGAATCTACAATAAATTGTAGATGTGATAAGCAATACCAGTATCCAATACTAATGTGTTATCATAGGAGTCTAACAAATGGAGACTGATCATGAATGTACCTGAAGCTTCTCCAAGCTTCTGTTTCACCTTTTCTGCAAGGTACTCTTTGTAGTTCCTCTTCCAGTGCTCATCTTTGCTATAGTGGAAGCACTAGCCTTTATCCTTTGCTAGGTCTTTTTTAGCAACCTTTGCTTTACTAGGTCTACCCTTACCCTTGCCCTTCTTAAGGGACTTTTCTACTAGTCATAGGTGCCTAACAAGCCAATCACGTGAGTGATGGCACGTGTGACTTGACACGGAATCTTTTTGCTTATTATATTTTGGCATTTATCACGTTATATTGTCTATTACATATATGCATATATATATTGTGATGTCCTTGGATCCATGCAATAGGAATCAGATCGTGATGAGATCACGATAATGAGACTGATTCACCTTTAAACACATATCCTAAATAATCCCGGTCATAGGTTACTCGAGAGGGACATCGTGATAACCGGACAGACTGGTGTGCTGTATACCCGTCCATATGATGGATGCAACTGGTCTCATAGCTGCTCGTGTGGGGACACTAGGGATACAGTACAAGTGCTCATTGGAGAATGAGTTCACTGATTGATCTGCTTACGGAATACTGGATGGTTGATGATACCTTATTGTCAAACAACGATACCATAGTCCTAGTGGTGTTTCTAGTCCTTAGACTTGAGACACCAAGGATGTCCTATATGAGTGCTCCACTCTTTGATACCAGACTTATAGGTTTAGATGTCCTAGATCTAGCACAACTGGTCATTGGGAGTGGCAGTCGACCTTACGAGGGCTATTGAGTGTCGATAGAGGATCATCCACTCTCGGCGTTATGAGAGGAATATCCCATGTGTTCTTGCTCAGACAAATCCCTGGCCAAGGTCATTTGGATTGAGAGAGAAAGAGTTCTCCGGGAGAATCCGATCAGAGCGAGACTCGAGTAGAAACCATATGGGTCTAACAGCACTATGCCCGATATATAGTCTCTGGGATATCAGATGGATGAAAGACTATAGATACACGGTAACTAAGGACAGACAGGTCTAAAGGATTGGATTCCCCTATATTGTTTGGGGACTATGGCGTAGTGGCCTAGTACGTCCGTAGTCGAAGAGTCGAGTGAATTATTACAGAGATAATAATTCACTGAGCTAGAAGGAGTTCTGACAGCTATGACTCATGGCCAACTCGATATTGGGCCTAGAGGGTCACACACATATGATAGGCATTGCGATGAGTAGAGATTCAAATATGAGATATTCGCCGGATCCCCTATCTTATTGGATATCCAATAAGCCCCTGAATTATTGGATCCCATGGACGAGATCCAATAGGAGCCCATGAGAGTTATTGGATAGAGATCCACTAATCTAAAAGGCTTGGATAATTGGATGCAGATCCAATACCCACTAGGGGAGGATCCATTAGGGTTTGATAGGGGGCCTCTATAAATAGAACGGATTCAGAGCCTTATAGGCTAGAGTCTTTGCTAGCTGTTAGGACTCTAGCTAGGAGAGTTCTAATTGAGAGGGACATTCATGTAAAACCTACCTAAGCTGACCCCTATTAAAAAGGTGAAGAGGCCGGCTAGGGTTAGGAGGTTGTTTCTTAGAGAAGAATTAGGAGTTGAAAAGGAATAGGAGTCTTGAGTAGGAGTCCTATTATGAGTTAATTAGAAGTAGGAGTCTTGAGTAGGAGTCCTATTAGGAGTTAAGGTTTAGAAGCCCTATAAATAGCCATGTATTCCTCCTCTTTTCATAAGTAGTAGATGAATATTTTCTGCAGCCTTTGAGCAGCAACTTGGAGGAAGGAACCCCTATAGAGTTCCAGGAGGCCGATCCCCTAAAGAGATCAACCCCAAGCTTAGAATCTGCAAGGGTTCTAACACTTGGTATTAGAGCAGCGTTCTTGGCATCTCGCTGCCCTTCCACAACCATCCATCATCTCTCCGCAGCCGCCCAAAGCAATTCCCACAATTGCTTAAAAGATCGTCGCTAAATTCCGCCATCATCTCCACCACCGCAGATCATCCTTTGATCTCCCCGTGAATTGCAACAGGTTCTGGTTTCCTACCTTACTGTTGCTGCAATTTAGTTATCCTTATTCAAAAATCCAAAAAAAAAAATTTGTTCCTATATTTCTGCATAAACTTTTGGTCGCAAAGTTTTCATCTCTACGACGAAAGATATATTGCAGAATTCTAACCGCATAACACAGTCTGTTTGATCTTGCTACTGCGTTTTTTCTATCCAAATCTCTACGAAATTTTTGTGACAGATTTGACACTTCCTAACAGCAGATTTCCCTTTGGTTTTATCAAAAAATTCTCAATATAAACCATTGATCTTTTATATCTAATTTGCTGTACTTGAAAATCTGCACTGTAAAATTTCAGCCGCACAACACAGCTTGTTTGATCTTGCTACTGCATTTTTTCTATCCAAATCTCTACAAAATTTTTATGATAGCTTTGACACATCCTAATAGCAGATTTTCCTTTAGTTTTTTCAAAAAATCTTAATATAAACCATTAATCTTTTACGTCTAACTGCTATACTTGAAAATCTACACTGTGAAATTCCAGCCGCATAGTACAAATTGTTTAATCTTGCTACTATATTTTTCTGTCCAAATCTCTATGAAATTTTTATGATAGCTTTGACACTTCCTAACAGTGTATTTCCCTTTGGTTTCGTCAAAAAATTCTTAATATAAACTACTGATATTTTACGTCCAATCTGTGACACTTGAAAATCTGTGCTGCAGAAAATTTCAGCAGCATATTGTTGCCTTAACCGATCTATTTGCAATCTTTTTGAACAAAATTTCTTATATATTTCATAGATCATCTTGGCTTCCATCTAAGATTGATCTATTAAGGAATTCACCTCTAAAAATGATTTTGTATTGCTGTAAATTTTCGTCGCAAACCGCTGAAATTTTTCGACGAGAATTCTGCTATCGCAACTTGCACCAATTTCTTTGCTGTTATATTGCCGAAATTTTCTTGATTAAATTGGACATACTTACTGTCATATATACTGAGATTTTGCTATCAATTCCCTCCTCAAATCTCTCAAGTTTTTTGTGGAAATTTTGTTGAGAAACCGCTGTTTCTTCGACGACAATTCTGCTCTTACAAGACAACACAATTCTGCAACAAACTTCCACTGATTTCTATCAAACCTTTGCTGCCATCTACCACAGATCTAAAACTTTCATGCACAGCCCTAAAACTCTACCAAACCACACCCTCAAACTACACCCAAAACAGCCACAAAACAAGCCTAAACCGTAGCCTACATCCATCAATCCATCAACCCTTTCGACCACCACTTCTCTCAACCTATACATGCCTTTAACCCGACAACAAAAGAGAGATCTTAATATCACAGATTTGGAGGCATGTACTATAGCATCTGAGGCGGCAATCAATGCTAAATTCGAAGCCTTCGAGGCACAAATGGAGGATAAGATTCGGACGCTCTTTACCGAACTCAGATTGGGCCGACCACCAAGCCCGAAGAAATCACATCAAGGAGAGAGCTCTGCCCAATCATACCAAGCCCGAAGAGATGACTTCCAAGGGAGGGGAGGCTCTATGATTGATCCCAACTATCCACGCATGAGGGTGGACTTCCCTAGATGGGAAGAAGGAGACCCGATTGGTTGGATCTCGCGCACAGAGCGATATTTTTGGTACCACAAAACTGCGGATGCTTCTATGGTGGAAATTGCAGCTATACATCTTGAAGGGGATGCCATACAGTGGTTTGACTGGTTTAAATATACTCATGGAGTCCTCTCATGGCGACAATTCAAAGAAAGACTATTAATCCGCTTCGGATCAACCGATTACGAGAACATTGATGAACAACTAGCAAAGATCCAACAAACCTCTACCATTCAGGAGTACCAAACTAGGTTTGAAAGGTTATCTAATCAAACTTGTGATTGGTCTCAAAAACAACTACTGAGGACCTTCATTGAGGGCTTGAAGCCGGAGATCCGGGGAGAAGTTCAAGCACGACAACCGTACACGCTTATGGCAGCCATCTCTTTCGCACGACATCAAGAGGAGCGATTGAACCATGAAGCTCATAGGACTAGGATCGCTTCTCGACCTACAATACAGAAGCCCTCAACCCCCCCTACTATCAACCGAGTCCCTGCACCAAAAATGATGACAAGAGAAGAGCTTCAGGAGCGATCTACAGAGGAGTTATGTTAGCACCGCGATGAGCCGTGGAGCCGCGAGCATCACTGTAGAAAAGAGAGACTTCTTATGATTGAACCAGTAGAAGAAGAGGTCATTGAATATCTAGAAGAGAGCCTTGATAATGAAAAGGAAGATGCAGAAGAAGAGCCACAACCGATCGAAGTTACGGTACATGCACTAGCTGGCTACTCAAACTCGCAAATGATGAAAGTTGAAGGCCTTCTCAAACAACAATCGATCACTGTTCTCATCGACACGGGCAGCACTAATAACTTCCTAGATAGTAAAGTTGCTGTCTGGATGGCCTTACCTATCGAGTATTATAGTAGGTTTAACATCAAGTTCATCGACGAATGGATTTTGAAGTGTGATCATAGGCGCCCGTGGGAGAAACTATTACTATAGGAACAAGAGATAATTGCAGATTTCTTCCTCCTTCCTCTTGATAATCATGAGGCTATGCTCAAAATTGAATGGTTGACAACATTAGGTAATGTTTCCTGGAATTTTATGAAACTAATTTTGAGATTTTATAGTAAAGGGAAACAGGTGATTCTATACGGGAAACGTGGGGGCGACGTAATGACGATTTGCACACAACAAATGGAGAAGGTTTTGCATAAAGCATGCAGCGACTTTTTGGTACAACTTGAGCAGCAAACTAAGGGAGAGCCAATAGAATTTGAAGATCCAAACCTACTTCCTTTGCTTGCTGAATTTTCAGATATATTTGACGAACCACGCAACTTACCTCTTGTCCATCGGTATGTTCATTGTATACCGATTCTTTTGGGAAAACCTCCTGCAAATACTTGGCTATATCAATATTCATATCTGCAGAAGGATGAAATAGAAAGGATTCTAAAAGATATGCCCGAAATAGGAGTTATTCGGCCAAGTTGTAGCCCCTACTTTTCACCGATGCTCTTCGTACGAAAGAAGGACGAAACATGGCAAATGTGCATTAATTACCAAACCCTCAATGGCATAACCATCAAGGACAAATACCCTATTCCAATAGCAGATGAATTGCTAGATGAAAGGGAGCACAAATCTTCACAAAGCTGGACCTTCGATCCAGGTATCATCAAATATGAGTGTGCAAAGAAGACATACCGAAAACCGCCTTTTGAACATACAACGGCCACTATGAATTTTTGCCAGAAGGTAGAATATCATGGGCATATCATATCAGAGGAAGGTGTGGCAGTGGACCCCTCCAAAATTAGAGCAATGCAGAATTGGCTGACCTCGTGGAACATAAAATTGCTACGTGGCTTTCTCGGTTTAATAGGCTATAATCGCAAGTTCATGAAAAACTATGGAAAGATCAGTGCACCACTTATTTCCTTACTGAAAAAAGATATCTTCCAATGGTCGGACAAAGCCTCTGCTACCTTCGACAAACTTAAGGCAGCCATGACGACGACGCCGGTGCTAGCACTACCAGATTCCAACCAACCCTTCATTATTGAGGTCGACGCATCTAGAGTCAGAATCGGAGCCATTCTCATGCAAGATGGTCGACCACTCGCATACACTAGCAAGACATTGTCTCTCTCCCATCAAAATATGTCAACATATGATAAGGAGATGCTCACCATTGTGCGCGCAGCAACGAGGTGGAGACCCTACTTGATCGGTCGACGATTTCAAATTAAAACTGACCATAAAAGCCTTAAGTACTTTTTGGAGCAAAAGATATCATCCCCTGAGCAGCAAAAATGGGTAACAAAACTTCTTAGATTTGATTATGAAATAACTTACAAAAAGGGGAAAGAGAATGTTGTTGCAGATGCGCTTTCACAACTACCTGAGCAAGCTGAATTTTCGGTCGTTTCACTTTCGACTAGCAACTTCCTTGAGGATATTAAGATGGAATGGCAAGAAGATCCAGAGACTAGTAAGATTATAAAAAAATTGGAGGAAGCACTAAACTCCGTGGTTTATTACAATTGGGACTCAAAAGAATTACACTATAAGAGACGCATTGTGCTTGTGCCAAATTCTACTTGCATCTTCACGAGCAGATTTTGGACAAAGTTATTCCATATGCAGGGTACTAAATTGAAAAGGAGTATGACATATCACCCATAAACCGACAGCCAGACGGAAGTTGTAAATAGGTGCTTGGAGACAGCCCAAAGCCACCCACCAAATATGACTACTCAAGGAGAACTCCAAATCCAACCAAGTGCCATTATTGATCGACGGATCGTGACTCGACGATGACAACCCACTACTAAAGTGCTAATATAGTGGGCGAACCTACTGACAGAAGATGCCACTTTGGAGAACTATGACGACTTGAAGATCAAATTCCCAGAATTCATGAATCGTCAGCCTCGAGGACAAGGCTGATTTGAAGAGGGCGGGTCTGTTAGGACTCTAGCTAGGAGAGTTCTAATTGAGAGGGACATTCATGTAAAACCTACCTAAGCCGACCCCTATTAAAAAGGTGAAGAGGCCGGCTAGGGTTAGGAGGTTGTTTCTTAGAGAAGAATTAGGAGTTGAAAAGGAATAGGAGTCTTGAGTAAGAGTCCTATTATGAGTTAATTAGAAGTAGGAGTCTTGAGTAGGAGTCCTATTAGGAGTTAAGGTTTAGAAGCCCTATAAATAGCCATGTATTCCTCCTCTTTTCATAAGCAATAGATGAATATTTTCTACAGCCTTTGAGCAGCAACTTGGAGGAAGGAACCCCTATAGAGTTCCAGGAGGCCGATCCCCTAAAGAGATCAACCCCAAGCTTAGAATCTGCAAGGGTTCTAACACTTGCCTCCCCTATTCTCCCTCCCTTCTCCACCTCTAGAGTTTTGAGGAGCGTCGTCACAGCCCTGCTGTGTGGATCACCGTTAGAGAGGAGGACGCTTGATCACCTTCACCCTCTCCTGGAGATCTACAAGGAAACAGGGATATACGATCTCCCTAGGTAACATAATCTATTCTATATACAGTTTGTTTCGCGGATTTTTTGCGCACTAATCTTCGTATGACGATGAACATCTCTTTGGGAATAGGGGATTTTGTTTTCTTGTTCTTCCGCTGTGCATATGATGTCGCCCCAAGATTTCCCAACAGTGGTATCAAAGCCAGGTTGTTCATACGATAGATTGGTTTTGATATTAAAACTAATGATAAATAACACCAAGTTCTACTAAATGTGGACCATATAGGAAATATGTTACGTGAAGAGTTATCTTCAAATTTTTTCATACAAATCTAAAAGCTTCTTTCTTTTACTAATTTTGCTATATTTGATAATAGTTTTTATTGTTTCGTATGCTTCTTAAAACTTAGATTTTGTTTTAAAATATTTTACTAATTGAATTAATTTTTTCTTTAGTCATTGCTATCAAAGTGGGTATAGCTGGATATGACATCAAATCATTCGATATAAAACTGTTTATCATTCCTCCACTACATAATCCTATAGTCCTATACACCTATAAGCTCATTGTCTTAATATCATAAACAATAAACTGTAATGCATTATGCATTGTCATTATTTTACTTCGAGATGAACTAAAAATTATTAAAATTCATGTTTCTCAAATATTATCGATAAAATTCAAATGGTTAAATATGAGCTTGTAGAAAAGATAACCCAAATGAAATTTCAAATATTAACTTTCATCTTGAAAAGCATTATTATAACAATCGGTTCTATGTTTTCTTGAAAAGAAGGTTGGATATAACTATTACCACATAAAATATAGTTATGTCATTATATTGCATAATTGTTCCAATATGATGTATTGTTTCTCAATATTGTTTCTCAATATTATTTAATTATATAGTCTATTGTCATAAATTGACAATTCGTGAGAGCGGGTTAGAGTTCCAATTTCCACTCCAAAAGCCGACCAACACACAAAATACTCACTCTATTATATTATAATAATATTCTAAGCTCTTATATTTTAATGATGAATAACTTACATGATAGTTAAATGAAAAAATTTTAATCTAAAGTCATTAGTTAGTAATGAGTTGAAACATTGCTATAAAAGGAAAGTATAAATACCTTAATATTTGCCCATGATAAACTAGCATTGGACCATTAAAATACACTCATCCCGAACTTTAAGTGGTTATAATCATAGAGTAGGAAAAACTAAAGTTTTGTAAAATTTTTATACATTTGAGACGTTTTAAATTTTTAATATGTTTGACTTTTTAGTTCACTCCTTTTAACAATACATTATTAAAATGTATCTTTTTTAGGATATGAGGAAAAGAATTAACAAAAAAGCAAAGATAAATAATTGTAAATAGTTTTAGGTTTACTAACCATAAATACAATATTGATAACATCATATTTTTATTTAAATTATCATGAGATAATAGATGTTTGTTGTAAAATATTATTTTTCTGAAATAAAACAATCAACAAAGAACTCGAACAAGTCAAGTTGATAATCAATATATCCATATTTTAATATTTTTAACTTGTACGAAGAGGATCATCAACTATATTCCTGAACAAGGTGAACAAGATATTATTCAAATATAAAATTATAATAGTGAGAATTTTCAATCCACATTTAGATTTTTACATATTACAAGAGTACTAAATTGACAACAAAAAAAATTATGTTCGGTCTCTTTTTAAATAAGAATTCTATACGTAGAGAGTGTTACACCATACTTTATTTACTTCATCTCAAGAAGAGCATAATATATTAAACTACTAAAGTATTAATTAGTAATTCACAATGTAAACTCTAATTCCACTCTTAGTTACTTTTATACACTTGAAAGATATGAAATAATTTTTTTTTCAATTTAAATCTTAATAGTGTTACATAAACTATAAGTATCATGTCAAAAGATGATAATATTCTTATAAAATATTTACTTTAGGGATATAACAAGCATAGTTTATAAATTGTATGATGTCACAATTCTTTATTCAACTTTTATACATTTCACTTCTTCCAATTTATACATTATTAGATACGACGGAAGTTGCATACTTGGTTATGCCTTTCTAGCCTATTTGAGTGGTGGCCTTTGAAAATAATCATGTTTATTTTAAAAATAGTTTTTGGGTATTATATTTTGAAATATCAAAATGATCCTTTAGGTATAAAAATGGATCAAGTTTTTCAAAATCCAAAAGAGAAAAAGAAAAACAACAAGCCATCTCAACTAATTTGGTCAACTATAAGAAACTTTTTGTTTATTGAACTCCATATAAATCAATAACCTTAGTTGTATCAAGATTACTTATAAATTTTAATAAAACATTTTTTTGCCTTCTTCTATCTATTAGTTATATCAAATTTAAAAAAAAAAAACAAGCCTTTGTGCACCAACTAATTTGGGTCAGCTGTATAGAATTATTTTGATCATTGAATCCTTAGTTATATCAAGAATATTTAAATTTTAAAATTATAAGTTTAGTAAAATACATTTTTGATCTTCTGCTACCTGCCTTTTCTATCAACACAACTTATAATAGTCTCCTTTAAACATGTTTATACCAAATTAAGTAATTCTTCCTCATTTTATACTCTATCAAAATTATACATAATCATTCATAAATAAAAATAATTTTTCATTTCATCTAATACATAATCATCTCAACCACATAAACTTTTACAGGAAAAAAGTATTATCTATCTGTATTTAACTTTCTATCTCTTTCCAAATTTTGGTTTAGAAACAATTCATTATATGACTGGAAGCAATTAGCAAATGATTTTGAAAAACTTTTTCCATTAAATCTAATTGATGTTCTAATAAAAAGGGGAATAACTTTAAACTTCTAAATACTGAACTCATAATTAACCTTAATCAAACATTCAAAAAAAAGATCAGAAGAATTAATGTAATTAATTAACAACTAAATTAGTTATCCTTAAATTGTGACTTTGGTTTGGTGCAATTTATATGAACTTTGAAAAAATCTAAAATTATATGGTATATAAAAGTTAAGAAAAAGACTTTAAAACTTATTTTGAAGGGAAATTTTAGAAAGATATAAGTTGAAATTTATAAGTAGTTCGATAGCATTTGATTTTGTTAACTCCAACAAACTCAACAAATGTGATCTCCCCCTCTTTCCAATGAGAGTACAAGTAGCTTTCTT